>WOFM01000130.1:243817-514545 GCA_011428145.1 Ericerus pela
GTTGGGGCGTCCGATGCGTAGATTTTTAGCAGAATCGAAGGGATGTTAAATTATGTGTGTATTGAGGCTTGCATTCATAATACCTATTACGTTCCGAGTATTTTGAATCATAAAAAACTTTGAATCTTTGCCATTTTGAAACTAGGGCAGGTATTCAGCGTTGACACTTAGACCCATATTCACAAACGTCACTTTAACTTCCCTTCACTTAAATTTCACTTTAAAAAGTTTTTCGCACAATTTTGTACATAAAAATGTGGGAACATTAATCTCTTATGAAAGATCCAATGTAAAAATGAAATTTACCACACTCTTAAATACAAAATTGAGCCAAAAGTCATTTTTAAATGGAGTTTAAGTAAAGGGAGGTTAAAGTGACGTTTGTGAATATGGGCCTTAGTGTTCACTAATATAAGTGTCAGTTTAAAATTTGCAGTTTCTCAGCTATATTTTTTAGTGAAACTAATTTTTTTTCACAGCTTTAGTGTATGGTTTGTCACGAGGAAGCAAAGTTTCTCATATTCTCAGCTAAACTATTTTTTCACAGCTTCACCAGTTTAAAAACAGATATTTAGGTGAGGAACACTTAGTGTCGACTATGAATATTGACCTAAGAAATTTGAAATCTAACCAAGATATAGATCCAAAGTATAAACATGAAAAATTTTGCCTAGGTCCATTACGAAATGCGTCCTCCATTTTATTTTTGATCATATAATTTGCAATCATTTACAATCATTTGCAACCATTAACGACCATTTTCGGCCATTGCAATCATTCGCAATCATTTTGTTGGCTATTTGTGATCATTTACGATATCATAGGTGATCATTAGCAGTCATTAGAAATTTATTATTTTCGATCATTAGCAACCATTAGAGGACCATTGATGACTATTCGCAATAATTTTAAATCATTTTGGCGACTTACACCCATTTGTAGTCATTAGCGATCATCTGCGACCACATTTGTCAGTCACACCTTTAACTTCCAGAACAGTTGTGTAGTAATATATAATAGTCTGTTTAATTATAAATACCTCACTTGGAAAAACTGTTATTTGGTTTCAGCTGGAAATAAATAGGTAAAACGTACCTACTACTGAGGAATAAGTGTTAATGGTGTTTTGTTCCTGATTTGCTAATTAACTGCCTATTGAGAGTTAACTATAAATTTTACTAAACAACCTAACAGTATATTGTTCAACAGGACCTTAATGATTTATATTTCTCTTTCATTTACCAGCCTAAAACCCAATTCGCGCGATATAATTTAGTTATATTATGTTATAGGCCTATAGTCGCATTAAAGACGTCTTGTCATAAGGAGGGTCCACACATTTTCAGTGGTCTCTTCTGACACAGGTCTGACAAAAAATCACCAAGAAGGACAAAAGTACAAAAATTTTTCGAGATCGAGCCTTTTTTCTCATTGCTAAGAAGACGGGTTATGTTTCCAAAAACAGTTATATTTACCCCTCGACTCATGTGAAAAAACATGGTCATTTTTCTCAGTGTCAAAAAATAAAGCTAGGGATTAGATGCTGATAGTTATTTGTGATACAAGTGTAAAAAGTAGGTCATTTTGATACTATAGTGCGAACAAATCACACGAGTATCAATCACCTACTTCACCCGTGTGTCACACTATTTTTCGCAATACCCCTCCCAAAACAAATTATGATAAAAATGATAATGATTATTTTATTTTAAATAAAACAAATAACTGAGGAAGTTGTTCAAATGTGCAAGAAAGTGATCAAGCCGTGCGAGAAAGTTAACTCGACGCACTCAGCAATATATTTTCGTATCATATTGAAGGTGGAAGCAAAAGATACGCACTCTGGTGGTGAAAATAGTAATCGGCTGAAAACAGGATGATTGACTAAATAGGTATAAATGTATTGATCATGTAATGCGAAAATTTCTTTTAAAATGAGCTTTATCGTTACAGTTGAGTAGGATTTAAAGATTATTCTCTGACGATTATATGATCATCCAAGATAAAGTCTTTCTTATTCTCAGAAGATCAATTTAAACTGTTTTTTTTCTTATGGAAAAATATATGGTAAAAATACATTGAGACAAATTTAGCGCCCCTTGTGGAGCCTCCACTTCCCAGTTGAAATTTGCTTCTTTTTGTACAATAAAGGGGTATTAAAAAAATTTAATTTTTCAATACCTTTTTATAAACCTTATTCTTGTACCCACCTTGACGATGTATAAAGCAGAAAATTTTAGGACCATTTAGGACCGATGTACATAGTACATTACTATACAGGGGAGGAAAATAAGCGATTGTGATGAGTTGCGAAGTTGCAGCAGACAGAAGCCAAAGGCAAGTGCTCCATTGTATAAGAGTAGCAATTGCTTACTTTTCAACTCTGTACGATAAGGTATTTTATTATACAGGTGAATGAAAAAATATTTGAATTGCTAATTTTTGAATTATTCTAGACATTTTAGTTTTATAAATTATAAAATAGCCACGATAGAAACATGTTTGGTACCTACGTGTCATACCAATTATAAAAAATGAAAATGTGAATAAGAAAAAAGTGATGACATTGGCTCGTTGCTGTTATTTGAACAATGTAAAAAGGGTCATCCTCAAACAGAGAATCAAATAATTTTTTTCCTTGTTCGTGTATTTTTTTCCCTGTTTGGTTATTTTTTTGTCAGTTGTGAAGTCTCATTGGTAAAACCTTGTTTTTTCACGATC
Source organism: Ericerus pela (assembly GCA_011428145.1). Classification (NCBI taxonomy): domain Eukaryota; kingdom Metazoa; phylum Arthropoda; class Insecta; order Hemiptera; family Coccidae; genus Ericerus; species Ericerus pela. The sequence goes on from WOFM01000130.1 coordinate 246,539, forward strand.
AATCTCGTTCATAAAGTTGCATTTTTCATTCACCTATACAGTAAAAGTATTTACTTCATACATTGGTCTTTACTCTATACTTACATCGCCTTGGGCGCATACTTCATTTTATTCACTGGTACTAACTACTGACTACTGTACAGAACATACATAGTTATTTTTTTAATTTTTTTTTTTTTTTGTAAAAGTTTTTCCACTATAGGGATTTGAATTTCGGACATCTATGTTCGCAGGCCAGCACTATAGCCACAACGTCACGAGGCTTAGCTGAAAAATTTTGAATGGTTTACGCTTACCTATGTTTTCCATTTGCAAAAATATTCATTTATCTCCACTTTTTTTTATTTTTTAAGGGAAGAGAGTGTATCAAAAAATAGTGTGTGACACACTTGTATATGTATAGTAGGTGATTGATACTGGTGTGATTTACATCATTCGCCTTCGGATCTTGCTGCAAAAATCACACTGGGATCAAAATCACCTAATTCATACACGTCTTGTATCACAAATCACTATTTTGGTTTGGTGTTACAAAAAATATATTCATACTGGCATTAACTGTACTCTAGCTAGCTTAATAATTGATTTATTTTCGGTGGAATTATAATGCAAAAGAAAAGTCTATGTCTTCTAAGAACAAGGAAAATAAAATTTTTATATTTTTTTACTGGAGGGGGGTTGACATATTCAAGATTTTTTTTTTACGCAATATGAGGTTTAAATTTCCTGAGTTTTTTCAGCTATGTAACTCAACTTGTATGAATGTTTAACGCGATAGGAATGGGTTATGAAAGAATGAGTGAAGAGCAGAGTGAGTTATGAATTAATTATAAGATGAAGGATTCATAACCAGGAATCTTCCGCATGCAAAGGATAAAGAAATGAAAAAATCATGAATTTTTCCATACATGAGTGTGTTTTTGAAGCCAAAAAATATCTTCTTGCAAATGCTACAAAATTTTTAAAACTACCTTTGAATATAAATTATTTTAGGCCTACTAATAATATCCCTTTCCCTTTGCTGAATAAAATGGGGAGTGAATAGTAGCAAAAAATATATACTGTATAAGGAATACGCACGTAATGGTAGTAGAGAGATGAAAATTTTCTGTCCTGCTGGAATCCAGTAACTCTAATGAACTAATTTTTTTCCCCTGGAGAGGCTAATTTCATTTACGGAGCTTGTAAGTCTTTGTTACTGGCCTCCTTTTAATGCGACTCAATCTTTTACTCGGTGGAAAACATCTACTAAAAACAAATAGTCTACATGAACTGGAATTAGTTAATGTGAAAATCAATACAATACTCCTGGTTAAAGTGTTTTGAGATTCAAGTCGCCTGTCTCATTTTGAAGTTCGCTAATAAAAAACGGGAAAAGAAATAGAAAATAAAGGAAAGGAAGCAGCTCGTTAACACAGAGTGAAAAATAAAAAAACAAAAAAATAAAACGAAGAAAAAACCTTCTGAAAACACGTCCAGAGAATTGACGATAATTTTTGCTGGTAATGTTCGTTACCCACTACAAGGGTTTTGTAAGAAATAAAATTTTATAATATTATATAAGACACGTTCTTTTGTTTCTCTCTCATTTACGTCCTTTTTTTTTTCAGAAATGGTCGATATTACGTAATATACCTAATTTTTTATTGGGAGTCAGGTCAGTTAATCATGTTTCAAGATGAGGTTGGGAAAAAAAAATGAGTTAAGTTTCAGTTGAAAAGATTAGCTGTCGAAAACTGGAAAAATTAATTAACGTACTTGAAATTTGACGTGTTCAAAAAAAAAAAACAAAAAAAAAACGCGTAACATTCTATTGAATTTTTTTTCTGTTTTTTTTTCTCGCCAAAAATGGAAAAGAAAAGTATATTGAAAACAGGATACAAATTTTTCACAATGAAGCCAAAAAAAAAATTAATTTAAAAGCAGTAACAAAAAATTTGTTTCCGAAGTATCATACTTCAGGAAAATAAAATTTTTTAAAAGATTCTTTAGAAACATTTTTTTCATTTTATTTTGTATAAGTGTAGTGAAAACTTGGTTAATAGGCAATCTTCGTGAAGAGTCTCGTTATAATATTGAGGAATATTTTTCAATTTTCAGGATTTTAGTTTCTCCGCATTTATGGAATAGATAAGAAGGTATATTATCATGTTAGGCTACGTACTTTAATTTTTAAATTTTTGAAGCGAATTATCCGATCATTAAAATTTTTAACCACCGACTTATTTTTATTGTCAGTTCAAATTTTACGAGTACAAGTAGGTAAGCTATTCGCAGAAAGAGAAATGTAATTATGTGGCATTAAAAGAATGATGAATGAAATTTGAAAGAAAAGTAGTTGGGTAAGCTTACGTTAAATTAATTTGTTAACCGTGGTTTTTAGGGTTTGTTTTCTGTCCTTTCTTTTAAATATACCTAGATTTGTCACTTGGTGGTATACTATAGGTCTGGGTACATCCTTGACAATACATATAGTAGTGGAGCAGTAAAGAACGATGATTTCTGGTTAGACATGCCGGCGCTAAATAGGTAACCACTGCGTACCACTTGACATATTGTACACTACGTTTATCTACGCTATCCTTGTGAACTTAAGGGATGACTTTATCAAATGTATTCTAAATTGATGAACCCACGCAAAATGTCGAAAATACGCAGAAGTTGCTCCAGTTGCCTACTTTTACGTGGGCATGTCTTGATATTAAAAAATACATTGGTCTTATGGAGCTTTACTGGTTCAGTTAGAGCCCTATAAATAGAAGTATGGCAATACGCCATTTTGTATCCAGAGTTTAATTCATATATGGTTTTCAGAATTTGAGTTTTATCTCAAGAACCAATAGTACGATCTTAGCGAAATTTTCACAAAATCTTTAGCAAACATATGTTAATGGTTCACCAAAATTTCAGTTTTCTACAAGCAATGGTTCCCTTCCAACTGCATTCGATAACTTTAATTGTATAGTTTGATCCCACAAAATTGTGTATGATATGAAGCTTGTTTCTATGGTCTTTCTATCTGTTGGACGAAAGTAGATTTCGAGTGAAACAATAAAAAATATTTATAAAAGTAATAAAAGAATCTAAAACCATAAAATTTCTCAAATTTAATGTAAATATCAATGAATTTACTTATTAAGTTGTAGGATACAAAATGGCGTATTGTCGGACTCGTATCTGTAGGGCTTTAGTCCAGTACTATATAGTCAAAGCTATATGTATATACCTTTGACTGTATACGTATGTATAGACGAGAGCTTCAATACTGAGTGTTTTCTTTTTGGACCGTGATCTGTGACGTCATTATTTTTATTTATCATTTTTTTCATAATTAAATTTTTGTCTGTTCAGATGGCGATATTACGTTTTGTAGGGAAATTTTCATTCTTCCACAAACTATGTCATCGGGAATGATTCAGTGTGATGATTATACTAATTCATCACATCTTTGCCTGTTTGCTATTTGGAATATTTTATTTCGAGATATGTTAAAGTATAGTGGGAAAGTACTACTTCACTGTGACGTCATACTGAGAACGTGCATTAACTCGGTTATTTATTATTGGATATGAGACTTCTCTGCACTTAATCCTAAATATTCACAGACTTTCTCGCTTTTCGTTTCTATAGAAATAAGGGTAGGCTCAGGGTATTAATATCCAAGTTCCACAATATTACAATGACAACACTTCGTTTCTTCAGTACTTTCTGAGAAAATTGTAAAAGGAAAAATTGCTGGATAAAATTTTGTGTTAACGGTTTTAAGAAAACTACGAAAAGGATCGAGTTGAAATGATGGACGAATTGGTGAACTGGTTATTCGAGCGAGGTGACGCTGCCCAAGAGTTTTTTCCTATTCGATGTTGAAGGAACTATAATATTTTCTCTTTATTTTCTTTTAATATCTCTCTTTTACCCTTGCACCTGATGCATCCCTATGGCACTTGTAAGTTTCTCAGTTACCATGCCTATAATTGGTTTCTTCCACGTATTAATGTATCACTCAGTCAAAGGCCAGCCGCACAGGGGGATTTTGTGGGCACAAATCCCATGACTCAAAAAAAAAAAAAAAGAAGCAAAATTAGTACCAAGTAATCTCACGTATTATTATAAGCTTTTATTCTACTCACTACTGCGTTTTTCGAATATACTAATACTGCAGCCAACCTTCCGCAACGAAATAACATTTATTTCGCATGAAGCTAAAGACCAAAAAACGAAAAGATAAAAGCTTATTATTTAAAAACGCGTTTTTAACGTAAATAATTATGAATAATGCAACCATAAAAGGTTTGTTGTTGCAATTCTAAAATCATTACATTTATTTTTAAAAAAACCTCGTTTTACTACTTTAAAAAATGTTGGTATAAAACTTTTAATTTTAAATTAACTTGTTCAATTTTCATTTTAAAAACTTTTTTAAATAATTTGTCTTACGAGGAGGGAAAGAAATCTTTTCAAAAATCCCAAAATGTGACTTTCACGGAGCTCATAAAATGAAATAAAAATTTGAATTTACACTTAGGTAGCAAAAAACAAAACCTCTCTCGAAGAAATCATGCGGCCGGCCCTGCTCAATAATATTTTTATTATTCAGACAAGTACAGTTCTGACACTCTGAATTCCTACTACTTATTTTGGTGCACAGCATTAATTCTTTATACACAATATCAATTTTACCATTAATTTTGTCCCTTAAGGATTAGACTAAGTCAAATATTCATTTATATCCTTTCCAATTTTATTTATACAAGGTGTCCTGGAAACATTGTCTCGGCCATATTTTTTCGAAAATATCGATTATTTGTACAGAAAAATCCAAAAATAAGTGTCTCATAATTGTTAAAAAGCTATATTAATTGATCATAGAGTACATTGTCTCAAAACATATGCGAAATGTTCATGAATTTCGTTTTTTCAAATAAGAAGGTACCTACGTTTTTAGTTGCAGATTCTCTTTCTAAACAAAGTTTCATGAATGTTGCGATCTATCAGTTGTATTATTATCCATTACAAACTTCCTGAAAAAACCAAAAAAAAAAGATGTTGTCACTGTCCATCAGACACTACAATGGGGTGAAAAGAGAACTTTTCATTCGTTTCACATATATTTCAGAATTTGATATGGTAATCTTATAGTTAATCGAGATTCGATTGTGCATCGTTCAGTTTTTGTGTGTCGAACATTCATGAAATTTTATGTAGAATCCGATTCTGCAATAAAAAAACGTAACTTCTCATTCTAAAAACCAACGATAGTAGCATTACGCAAAATTTACATGTTTTAAAAAATTCGTACTCTGCCCGATCGATATATTTTTAAAAATTATGGGGCACATATTTTTTGATTTTTCGATATTCATTACACTCAAAGAAATATATTGGGGTCAATGTTCCCAGGACACCCTGTAAATTTTATAAATTTTAGTAAACGGAGTACCTAAGTGTTTGATAATGATTACAGAGGAAACCGTGGAATGGAACATTTAATTTAGTTGATTCTTGATTGTACTCAATAACCGAACAGGAAGGGGAAACTGATTCACATTTGTTGTCAGTCCACAAAGCAGCCGACTGAATTTCAGGATTAGAAGGTTGGTCATAAACTCCTAGTCAACTGGTATATCATTAGACCAGGTGTTTTAGGTTATGAAAGCACTGTTGGTGGGATTCAAGCCAAATAAATTCAATACATATAAAACGGAGTTTTTAAACATCAGGTTACGCAAATACTATCCCCCCACCAAACGATTTTTAATTTCTGTTTATTCACTTAGAACTATAAAAGACTATTGCGACTCGATTTCAATCGCGATTTGATGGTCACATCTTTACTTACTATCGAGGGCAGATAGGAGGGAAAAAAAAAAAATCTATAGCAATTAGGAAATTGGTGAACGGTAGCGGCGACAAATAACGATAGCTTTACGATTGAACTCCAAGCATATATTTCTTCACCAACCATATATCGGGTTTTGAATCTCTCTTCTTTTCCAACTCTTTATCCCCCTCAAACAAAATGATAGCGTCGAAATACTAAATTATTACTTCTCTCTCTCTTTTTCTCTTTCTCTTTCTCTCTCTCTCTCTCACTCTCTCTCTCCCACTCTCTCTCTCTCTCTCTCTCTCTCTCTCACTCTCTCTCTCCCACTCTCACTCTCTCTCTCTCTCACTCTCTCTCTCCCACTCACTCTCTCTTTCTCTTTTACCTACTTGTTCACCCTGTAACTCTACCTTTCTAGCTGCGTAGAACTCGTTTCCTTTTGGCAATGTGTGAAAGTAAATCGGGATATGTTGATAATAGCGACGAGTAAATGTGACCGGAAAGAGAATAGATTTCGGAGACGATGGGCTGGGGGTTGAAGTCGTGAGCTATGTATGGGGGAAAAGCTGGGCTAACTTCCTGCGTAATAAACTTCATAACAATAAACATACTCCTGTGTACACTGTATAATATGTAGGGGTTTCGTATACAGGGTGTTCAAATTTCATTTGGTAAGTATTGAGGCAGGTACCAGATGTCAAAAGAACTCGGTGGAAGAAATACAAAAATCTAAGCATGAATTAATGTGAAGAGACTACTGGGTTTTGATAGCATCGTTAAAAATTCACAATTTTTCACTTAAGTAGGTATGACATGACAAATGATTGTCGGCGCCGCAGATACTCTCCGCTGTCATTTCTATCTAAGCGATTCTAGACTGGACTAAATCACATGAGGGTCATAAAAACCATTTCTTTTAAAAGAAATATATAATGTTTTTGTTGTCCGTAAAAAATTTGAAAAATTGCGTTTTTTATTCAAGCATTCAAAAAGATACTTGACGCATGACAACTTTTTAAATAGCTACCTATTCTTATAATTGGGTTTGATAATTTTATGTTTACCTGAATGAGTACAGTAATTCTTCTGCATTCAATCTTTACTTCAACGTTTTTCTTAAATATTATTGGTACTGCTAGAAGCCGTCTCTCATCCTCTTACCTCTCAATCGTCTTTCTTAATTATGTAAATCTGTGAAGTTTCTTCGTCAGGGAATCTTAAATAAAAAGGAGAAGAAAAAAGAAAATATTTCTTTAAAATTAGGAAATATGCTTCTCAATCAGCTACATCGGGTGTTAAAAGAAGTTTGGTATAAACTTTTTGAATTCCCAAGTTTTTGAATATTACATCGGTACCCACTATCGAAACGTAAAACGTATTTTACGTAAAAAGTATGTTCAAAACCCAACGCTTGACGATCCTTGTACAAACTAGCCAACCTTTCGTAGGTACTTAAGTTTTTTTATTTCCGTTCTGTTCGTATCCGGCTACTCACCGAATGAAATTTGCACACCCTGTATGTATAGCTTTACTACACGCTGGTAAAATTCTTTGAAAAAAAAAAAAAAAAAAAAAAGCAAAATAACATACCCTTTCAAAATAGCCGGGCGATATTTCGCCGGTGGCCCACAGTACCGGAATGTTATTATGTAAAGAGGTCAGCACATGGCCGAATCCGGACCTAAACGAGCTGAAAACGATGGCCGCAATAATGGGTTTATAGTTCCAGCCGTTGCACGCCTCCTCCACGTCCTGCACGCTGAATCCCTCCGTATCGCTGATGACCGTATGGTACGGAACGATCCTTAAATTTGTGGCTGCGGTGAAATCTTCGGACAATGACGTCACCGTTTGCTTTACGATTCGACTGAAAACTGTTTCCTTTGATTTCGGATAAACGACGGCGATGAATATTTCGCCTAGATCGTCGTTCGCGCCGCTTTCATCTTTTAGGACTTGACTTCTGAAAAAAGAAAAACAAAATTTTCACAAGGGAAACGAAAAACAACGCATCAAAAATTGAATTTCATTTTTTTTTTCATAGATGTGCCTGAACTTTCAGGATTTTTTTTTTTTTTTTCACATCTAACGTAATTTTACACATTATTGGTTCGCAAAAGTTGGAGGAAAACGTTACCTATTCAATATTCAATTATAAAAGGTAAAAATAAAAATTGAATTCACCAGCGCCACCAGAGTTCAGGGTTGGAAAGAAACGTTAGGTAGGTACATTAACTTTTTCATTATTTTAGCTATAGTAGAAATGTTTTTTTTTTTTTTTTTTTTTTTTTTTGTTACAATATACGAGAAATTTGAAGGAAATTTTTTAAGTGTGGATAAACGTGAAGAAAAAAGATTAGGTATGCAGGGTGGAATGAATGGGATAGTGTAGGGGATCAGGTCTAATCTACCTATAGAATTTTCGTAAATTGAATAAAGATGCCTATGAAACTGTAAGAGACTTTGAATATATACCTACATACCTACCTATCCAGATGTTAAGATCAAAAGGTGGGCTCACTCAGATATAAAACGCAACCCGCACATTATGATGTTATCCGTTTAGCCGATAGCCGATGCGATTTAATGTATGGCCAGTATAGGGCAGTCTTCGAATTTTTGGTTGTAATTCATTTCAAATCTAAGTTAAATTCTTATCCGATTCATCAAATTCCAGAGGAAACTCCAAGAAATAAAATTTGAACGAGAACAAGAAGTTTGAACCGTTAGAAGCCGAGAAATTAAGAAAGAAGAAGAAATTTTATTACGTGTGATACCTAGTGTCGTGGCTCCACTCACGGGTCTCCCGCGCACAGGCGATGCGCCGGAGTACTCCCTCTAGAAAGAGGAGACATTGGTGTTGAGGCAACGTCAGTTGTGAGTTACGAGGCTATGAGAGCAGGCGTGTGACTCCAACCAACTTTATATGGTCCCTTGGACCTTAAACCACACTAATTATAAGCTTCTACCCACTACACCTAGAGACATACAGTTAAAGAGATCTCCAACCAAATCAATCAAAAACATGTCAAAGATGAGTAGTTTTTGATCAGGACATTTGTTGCTGCACATGCGTTGTTTGGCTTTAATGACGTGAAAATAGAGATCCTCAAAAAATTCAATGATAAATCTCATGAAATGTGCGCAGCGTATATGCGCACAATGTAAATTTTGACAGCTCTGTTTTGATCTTTGATATTTTTTTATACTAAAACGAGTATAAGGTATTTTAGCTGTATGTCTCTGGTGATACCTATTTATTTTTACAAATTCTTTGTTTGTAAGCATTATCATTAATTATCTTTCGCGTCAAATTTTTAATTTGATAAAACATTTCATTTCCTTATCAAGTTTTCTCAGTTTCTGAAGGCTCAAACTTATTGTTCTTGGTCTCTTTATTCCTCAGAATCTCCTCTTCAATTTGGAACAATCATTTAGGTTCTATATTATTGGAGAAAATTACAACAAAAATTTGAAGACTGTCTTATAAAAGTAATGCTTTTTTCATTTCTTTTATCGGCTAAACCTTCTAGTGTTAGCCCAGAAGTGCCGCTCTGTGGCTCTTTGACTTGTGCCAGCCTTGGATTTTTCTGGTATACCTATAGGTAACACTGTAGAATTTGTTGTTTCGGAGGGAGTAACAAACTGTTTTAATGTGATAACATTTTTATTTTCACTACAGAAAAATGTGGGGTTTGTTTTTATATTCGATGTCGTTTTTTCTTGTTAAATTTTCCACCGATTATCGATGATATATCGATACAAACTACATATTATAGAGGATGAGGACCGGAGATGAAACAAGAAAGAAAGATTTAAGCGAAGTTCCGTCCAAGAAGCAAGTGTATTTCAGAGAAGATACATAATTTAAGCAAAGTACATTTAAGTGTGATAAACAAATGTTAAGGGAAATGAACGAATGAGCGGCGGAAGTGGTAAATCAGTGTAGCCGCGTATAGATATAAATAAATTATGTATTTGTGTAGTCGTGTGTTTGCAGGAGTGAGAGGGGAGAAGGATTGGTGGTCTCAACACATATAGCTTTCTTATGACACATCGAAATATCGATATTTCATTCAACATTAATAAAACAGTTATGAAGAAATCCATGTATTTGTTAACACAGTATAGTTGATGGTAAAACATTGATATTGAAGATGAAAATGTTATCACATTAAATGTAACAGTCTGTGGTAGTCTCTGAAACTGGGGCTTCTTTTTTTTTGTGTCTGTGTGTGACTGTGTGGGTAGTGGTGCATGTGCATCGAATATGAGGGAATAATTGTCAAAATAATATCGGAAAATAATTTTATGAAATAATTTTAACGAACAAATTAATGACTTATACGTTTATTGGAGGGCTGAATCGTATAACATTTCTACATGTAGTTACTTTCAGACATAAATACCATTTTTTAGGAATGATTGTTTTTGCACGTTACTATATCTACATATAGAAATATATAAATATACATCTTGAATAATTTTTTTCCCCGAAAGACTCTATCGTTGAAGAATGGAACAAGGAGAATCAGCTCTCCATTACTCATAATTATACTCAAAGAACTAAACTCCTGACTGTTATATGTATAGTACTAAGATCAATAAAGCTCTATAAGCCCAATACGATTTGTAATGTCAAGATATTCCGGCATAAAAGTTGACAACTTATGCGTATTTTGTGCGTACTTCCGATATTTTGCTTGAGTTTACCAATTTAGAATACATTTGATGTGGGTCATCCCCAAATTCACAAAGATACGATACACAAATGTGGTGCATAATGGTTGTATATTCAGCATTCGCATGTCTAACCAAAAATCATCGTTATTTACTAGTCCAGTGCTATTATAGTCAAAGGCTAAACCCCTAAAAGCTTGACGTCATTCAACATGTGAACAAGAGTTGACCTTTGCGAGTGAGCACGCCTTTCGATCTTAACAGCTGGCCTGTCTATGTGCCAGCAAAATCGTTAGCACCCAGAATGGTTCTCCTCAACTAGTTATATACTTTTTTCTACGTCATAAAACACCCAGTTTACCCAGTTATCAAAAACTGTAGAATGAGTTTTACTCTATTTTCCAAATAGAACAGGAACCTATACTTCTAATATATTTATTTATTTAAAAAAAAAAAAAAAAACGTTTGACCGGCGTAAATTTCGATCCACAATACCGAATCAGAGGTAAAAAAAAAAAAGAAAAAAAGAAAAAAAAAGAAATAACCTACACAATTATATAGGTAACTATCCTATACCTATAAATGTGAATTTATTTTATTGCATTGTTACGTGGTTTTACGAGCGGCTCATCTCCAGCACCGGGTCTGTTAACGTTTTTCAATTGATGAAAATAAGGCGCGTTATTACTGTTTCTACCAGATTGGTTGGAAAAAGGGATATTCTAGGGGGAGCGAACGGAGCGGCGGCGGGGCGGGGCGGGGCGGGGGGCCAAGCATGGGCGGAAATAAATTCTATACACAACGATATTGCGAATAAAATAGAAACTTCATAACGCGAAAGGAAATATAAATATTACGGCGATGACGACGTATGCTCGCCCGCGTTTATACTCACCCAAAATCAATAGAATCGGAATTTCCGTCCAGAATATACGAAATATTCTTCGCATTAGCCAGTTTCTCCTCTTCGAGCAACAACACACGAAACATCAACATGAAAATAACGTAAGGCAAATAAGTATAAATTCTTATGAATTTATTCATTAATATCATAATCTGTCAGCATCAGTCATGTCCTATTTTTTTGTAGGTGGTGTATGCGTTCCTAGTGCATCGTGATGTTGCTATCCGATTTTTTTTTTTTTTTTATTTATTTAATTTTTTTTATTTCGATCAAAGATTTTAACGGCGCGTAGATGACTCCGGTGGATTTAGACGCCACGTCGACCAGTAATGTGGTACTCTACATTGTGCGGTGCTGAATGGAAAGAAAAATGAGCGGAACCGAAAGAGTACATGTGGGCGGCAGGGAGGGGGACAAACGTTAGGGAGCCGGGCGGCCAAAATAATGATTCGAATTTAGGAAGAATTCGTTGCAAATATCGCAGCGAGAAAACGTGTGGTGGTTGAACGCAAATAAAACAGACGAATGTCGAAGCAGTATATTTTCATTTTAATTGATTTTCGCCGGTGTTTCATGGAGTACAACTGCACCTGGAACGCAGACAAAGGAAAATAAACATAAATTAGATTATTGAATTCGAAAATGAAGAGAGAAAAAAAAAAAGAAAGAAGTTTTCTACATAAAACAGAAAAACGATTACCAGTAACAAAGTGTATAATAATTTCAATTGGGGCTGCAGAGAGGAAATCCGGGCCCGAGGAAGACGATGTTTATGGGCCCCATAAAAAATTGAAAATTGTCTTCGTGTTCAGGTGCTGTATGAAGGATTTATGTGTGGGCGGGGTTTTATAATATTTGCGAAATAGTTATTTGTTATACAAGTGTGTAAAGCCGGTGATACCAGACTATAGTCTTACTTTTGGGGCTCACTTTCCATACTTCAATATGGACCTCCGCAGATTTTTGTCGAGAATCTATACCTTAGGTACGGAACTTTATCGCCACGCAGAACACTCCTACTGTCTACGTGTATACACTTGAAAAACTTGCGAAGTCTACATTATTAATTTCACTAATGATAATTTAAGCGCAAAAATGAGCTTCATATCTTTATCACACATTTTATATTAACGTGAGATGTTACTTTCATTCATTAAAAATCGCTATGGAAGCTGAAGTGTTGCCGACTCAGTCTCACGATGGAAAATATTTCATTTTTTCCTTCCTCACGACGCGACGTAATTAAACAGAAATTCCGGCTTGTTGAGAATAAATACTCTTTTTCAAGTCACCCTTCACATGTTTGAATCATTTTTCACTTTCCTAGCTGATTAAATACTTGGGAACCAACTGAAAACGACAGAATTTCGTGAGATTTGGAGGTAAGGATGATAATGACATACGTTTTTTTTTGTTTTTTGGAAGAGTTTTCGATATTTTTGTCTTTCTCAAAAATGACATTTTTTTGATGACCTGAAAATCAGAGTAAAGGATATTTTATACGTACACTGTGAGTCAGATTTTTATGTTCTATACGAAAATTGCCTTTCGTTTGTCAAAAATTGAGTCTTAAAGTTTTTTCCCTGTAGGTAGTGCGCAGGGGTATTGCATTCTGAAATATGAATGAAAAGTCGTCCGTAAATCAAACGAAAATCTTTTCAATGTAAAAAATATAAAAAATGACGTAGTTACCGACTCTTACGAATTGAAATAAATAAAGTATATTGGGAAAAATTTTAATTAAATGATCGAAATGCCTTCCATTGGTTTGAATTTTTGTAAACAATAAATTAGTGAATTACAAAACAATGCCTGCACATTGTGCAGTGGAGTATGAGTTATTGTTCAGCAGAGAAGCTAAATATTGCTATTCTTAGGTTTTCAAGGTCAGCAAAAGGCTTTCTTGGATAGACAGTTGAAGATGTTGTATGATTCCAGTGAAAAAGTCACATGGGCTGAGGTCAGGTAAATGTGGTAATCAAACCAGGCTACTTTTTCACTCGGTAGTTACTTTTGTAAATAAACCTATTTCAGAGTTACTCCATCGCATAGGATGATAAGGAGGCAGAAATGGGAAAAATTGCAAATGGAAAAAAACATGAAAAATCATTGTGGGATTAGAAGATTACTTGAGGAAATAGGCTCGACCTATCGACAACAGTCGTCACCTTTGGTCACCAATATTCGTGCCTTGCACGTTAAACCAAAACTGAATGCTTGTTTGTTTGTACTTGTCTATTTTTACAGATAGACAAGTTACAAACCTCGGTCTGTGAGAGATCGATAGATAACGATCTCGGTGATGTCACAAACTGATACAAAGATGCATTCTCCGTACTTCACCGTTGCCATAGCAACCATAAAGTACAATGAATAATCTACACTATACTTATGTAAATATTACATAAGTGTGTGTGCATGCAGGGAGCCGGGTGTATATGACCAGAAAATCTTAGGCTAAATTGCCAGTGTTTGCCAAGGTCTTGGCTCCCTTATACCTTTTAAGTATTTTGGCATAAACATGCAAATTGTTCTGTTGAACACCTTCTGTTGTTGGTATACTTTCCACGATGTAAGGTATTCTACAATCATCAAAATTGCGATATTTTTTAGTAATTTTAAACCTGTTTTGTTGAAGATTCTAACATGGTTATTTTAAATTACTTTCTCATTCAGTTTCGATTCATTTTAAAATCAGTAAAATCAAAACCATTGTTTCAGATCTCACACCCAAGCCTGATCATTCTGTAATCATTATCAATATGTACAGGCACCTCACTGAGGTGTGAAATTTCTAAATTCTATGATTTTTCTGAAACTTTGCACCGATTGAGGCCCTCTATAAAAATAATCGTTTATAAGTCAACAACCACTAGAACACCCTTTGCTTTAAAAAAGATTGCTGCTATTATAAGCAGGTTAGTTCGGTCTAACAAGCATAATATGAATTCATACTAGGGGCACAATTCACTCATTTTCCCCTACTCCATTAAACCAATATGCCCCATTTAAAATACATAGGAAATACGCGTTTTTACCCGAATTTTTCACCATAATTATTTTATTTTATGAAATAACTACTTTTTCGTAATAAATGAAATTTTAGAGGTGGTTTTAAAAAATAAAGTAAGCCCAAAAATAAAAAGTTTAAGTCCTTGGAAGCTGAGAAAATTGAAAAAGAAGATGAAATTCTTCATTAAATTTGCTTAATTTAATGTTATCAGTAAACTTAATCCTAAGAAAACTAATTATAACTACTCATTATAATAAATTTATTTTTTTAGCCTTATCATCAGTTGTCTTTAGAGTTAAGTTTACAGATAACATTAAATTAGGCCAATTTGATGCGCAATTTCATCTTCTTTTTCAATTTTCTCAGCTTCGAAAGGCTTAAACTTCTTGTTTTTGGGCTCATTTTAATTTTTGAAACTTCTTCTAAAATTTCATTTATTATAAATAAGTGGCTATTTTGCTAAATTAGAGAATTATGGCTAAAAATTTGGGTAAAAATACATATTTCCTGTACACTTTAAGTGGGGTGAATATGTTTAATGGTGTTGGAGTAGCTGGCTTCACTGAACTTCATGTAAAACGTAGCATATTGTGCCTCTAGTATTAATTCATATGCTCGTTGGTTGGTCTTCACAAAAATGCACCAAACAAAAGCCATGAAATTACATAGTTCTCTTTTTCAACTAAGAAGTGCTTATTTTTAGGTATGTTATCTTTGAAAATCTACTTTTTTATTTTTTTGCATTGAAAGTGTTAAAGTGAGGTCAACACCCAACTTGAAGAGGATTGTGTGGGTTTACTAGTGAATTTCACCCAAATCCCAGAAACAATTTGAAAAATTTCACATGAAAAAGAACACCCTCAAAAGATTTATTTATCAAATCAAATATAAAAGTGTTAGGAGTAGAAACCAAATTTGCTCAATGAGTGAAAAAAATGCTTGGAATGTGTTCTGAACTAAAGACTACACAAAATTTGTGTTGTGGTATTAGCCTAAATGCACATAACTCGTGGAAATTTCTCAATTCCACAATGCATTCTGTACCTTAAACCCTGTTTACAATACAAAAAAATTCTTAAAACCTAAAAAGGTGCTTTGATAACACATGTTTTTGGGATCTGCTGATAAAAATGAAATGCTGTTGCATTAACACACACACCATTCAAGTTACTACACCCTGTTTTCTTGGGGAATAGCTACACATTTTTATCAGTGGTTTGCAAAATCTTATGTTATGAAACCGCCTCTCTACATTTTAGCCTTTTATTTTTATTGTGAACAGTTTTACTTTTATCATTACTGTGGGGGCTACCACACTACGTCGGCTATATTACTATTTCTCCCTCGTTCACCGTCACCCAGCACCATGGCCGAGTGAATACGGTGCAGACTTTTGATGGCGGTGACGAGAGAAGTTTAGTTGTTCAGTCGGTGCGGGTTCGAATCCCCTTGCCGCCTGAACACCTAAAGTTACCATGCAAATTTGCATTGTAGCAATAAAAGTAATGTACAAAATGCGCCCAGAATGTGTTGTGAAATTGATACTTCCACAACGTGTTCTGTGCATTTAGGATAATACCACAACATAAATTTCATGTTTTGGTATTAGCCTATAGCTCAGAACAGGTTCTGAGCATTTAAAAACAGCAAGAACACAAACTTTTGCTTTCTGGCAGTTTCTAAATGACCGAATGCATTATGAGCATTTTTTTGCTTATTGGCGAATTTAGTTTTTGCTCCTAACATAAATGTCAAATTTGAAAAATAATAGATAACAACTTTAAGGAAAATAATCAGAAAAACTAAATTTAAATATTACAGATTAACCTATGAGTAAATTCTTTCGAGATACTCAACAGTGTAAACAACCACGCACACCTGCTCAAGACTAGGGTTTGAAAAACAAACACCGAATAGATCTTCAATGCAAATAAAACAACCAACTACCAAATATTGAGGTAGCATAGTTGTTAATAAAACTCGCATTTTCAGACACTATTTTTTGTATAGCTGTGTTTGCATGCTACCAATATTTATAGAATCTGGTAAAACTGGTTGATAAGTAACAGAATGGCAATTTGCATGTACTGACCATAAAACGATAATTATGTTTGTACATTTTCGCTGTAAATGCAGTAACCATTTTTTGTAAATATACTCATCAAAAGCTCAAGAACTGCTTGTAATTTACCAACAAGCCAGAATTTAGTGAATTTAAGATCAAATATGATCAATCCTTAATTTTTTAATCATTTATTCAAGTTTGATAAGAGATTTAATTCTGAATCTTGATAAGTGATACAATAAACTTTTAAATCGATCAAATTTTCTTCTACAATGTATTTATTTATGAATCACGAGTGAGTGAAAATGAAAATATTGAAGTAATAAGAAATTAATTTTTAAACTGAGTAGAGTAGACAACATCCACCAAAAATCAAGATAAATCTTCAAACTTATAAACCAGAAAGGCAAAAATGTGTTTGCATGTTCCCAGAAGAATGTTTTATGAATCTACCAGTTTTACCAGTTTACAATATGTATCAGAAAACTGTAACTTTTATAATCAACTGGTAGCACGTAAACAAACCATATATCAACATCATATTGACATTTTCTGATAAAAAAAACCTTATAATTATGTATCGTAACTGGGTGATAAGGATAAGTGCCAACTGCCATAAGAAGGGATAACCAATATGATTGATCTACCATTTTATAATCACGATTTTGAATTAATTTTGAAGAAAAGATTTCGGTGATTTTTAAATTTTTGTAGTAGGAATAGTGCTGTTACTTACAAATAATGTGGTTTAAAGTCCAAGAGACTAATAAAATAATGTGATGCATCTAGGCTCTAGCTTAATCAGAGAACAACTGTGGGTGGCATTTCTCAATCACCTCCAGATACCTTCACAGCGCACACTCCCCGTGTGCCTTTCTTGGACTTTCTGCACGTCAATCAGTGTGATGTAGCTCGTGATGTAAGGCCACAATATTTTGTACCTCTCAGTGCTGGTTGTATGAAATAGTTGAGCCGTCGATGAGTACGGATTTAACTTTATTTTACCATGCATCTTATGAGTTAAACTTTGTTTATCTCACAGTTAAAAACTGGTACAATCGGGCATCAGTGGTTCACAGAACCATGATAAGGATGAGAGTGAGAGAACATATGTTTGCATAAAAAACATACCATATTGGTAAAAAAAATATTATTTGTCCATTATCAGTGGAGGATCCAAGGGGTAGCTACAGGGACTATAGCCTCCCTTGAGTTACCAACATAAACTATAGATAATATGGACAGTTCCAGGGCTGTTTGGTGTCACCCCCTTCAAGGCTGTAAGAAAACCACTAAAATATATGTTCCAGAAGATAAAAAATGTCTAAAAATTTTTAAAACCCCTCCCATAGATAAATCCTGGATACGGAACGAAGCTATTTCTAAATATTCGAGAATTGTCAGTTATGATTGAAGGTAAAATTTTGAATTTACAATCAGTCCCCCCTTCAACTAATCCTGGATCCGCCACTGTCCATTATGTGTATAGTCAAAGTGTTGAATAATGATGCGCTGTTTTATAATTGAGATAAAAGCTTGTGGAGTCAATTTTTGCCGCACCAAAGGCAATTTTTGTACGGCTCGTCAAAAGTTGACTCACCCGTAGTACCTACAGATCAACTGTGTGACTCGAAAAATTTATTTTGACCAAATGTTTTTCTTTATGACGTTTTAAAAATGAATTAAGTTATGTGGTTTGGTATTTGGCAATTTAATTTTCTATCATAATCAAATCTGTCACTAATCAAGTGGGTCATAATGGTCAGCTCGTACGCTCACACTCAAAAATAAACAGCTACGCTAAAAAAACCACACACGTGTACGCATTTCAACCGTTAAAATCCCTAAAAGGAAAAGTAGTTATAATTCCCTGAATTTCGCGTTGCTATCATCGCTCATCCACTATATCTGTATAAACCTTTTTTCATTATTAAATTTTATAGAGCTCGCAGTTATTTACTTCTACGCTTAGTGTTATGTACTGTCTTGGATTTTTAACGAAATTCATGTCTAAGCGAGAATGTTACACGTTTGCTGGAGCAAGGAGAAACATGAATGTTCCTATTCAAAGAAAAACAAGTCCTAACCCCGCAGATGTAGGCCGCTATACAAATTTCCCACCTTAGTAAAATAAATCTTTACTTATGAAGTAAAGTAAGTATATAGAAAAACAAATTTCCCTATCCTAATTTTCACGCTTCGGGCAAGAAAAAAAAAAAATGGAGGAGAGAATTCGCGTTAAGTATTACAGTATAAGTTATACTATATAATGATAATCTACCATAATTTGTGCTCTTATTCATATGCCAGTCATTAATTGGCGGGGGAGAGACGAGAAAATGGGTCAAAAATGGATGGGAAATTTTTTTATAATTTTCAGAGGTAAAGCTTTTGAGGACAACGCATTAACATTCTTTAAGATGAATAAAAGAATAAAATTAGGTTGGCAGTAGCAGTTTTTTTCTCTTACGAAAAGCGGCTAAAAGGGAACAAAAAAAGGATTAAGTGATTTCATAAACGACTCTACGTAAATTTATACATGCGAGTGAAATTAATTTTATGACTGATGCTAATGTAGTAATATACGTCGAGCCTGGAGTATTTTTAATAAACTTATGCAACTAGAGATGTGTTAAAATGAATTATTTTAGTAGGTAGCCTTTTGATAAAAAACAAAACAAAAATTCGAGCGCTGAATGCTTCACTAGAAAAGCAGAATTTCAAAAAAGTTTTGAGTCAAGATCCAATTGCAGCAAGTTAGTATGGAATCCTTTGACTACACAGGGTGGTGCTTCATGAAATGTTCCCCGAACCTGAAATGTGGATACAATCAAATACGACTGAGAAAAAGTTCCTTTAATGATTTGGCCTATCTTCAATAGGTATTTGAAGAAGCTAGGGGACAACAAAGTCAAAGACATTTAAAAAAAAAAAAAAAAAAAGGAATGTTCTGTCGTATTTACAAGGATATCGTCTATCTAAATATGATGAAACAAGTATAATTGTTTCATGTTTAAATTAATGTGAATCTAATAGTGTTGTGATTCACAGATTGTGTTTTATATGACTAAAGTAACTAATAGTCAATACCTGTGAATAATTAATGTATTGTAGAGAGTCTACGCGACCTTCAAGTAAAGTAATAAATAATATAACTAAAATTGTTCACAATTTATTTCATTAGGTCTCTTTCAATTCTGGGCAAAAGACTTAACAATGAAATAGAAAAATATAATGATGGAAAATTATTGTACTCATTACCAACAACAAAAAAAAGTTATTGGTAAAGATTATCTAACTCCTTAACACTGGAGGAGCCAGAAAGAACTGTTGTTAAAAAGAAAACAAATCTGTCAAATATTGTGTCGTCATACAAATTTCAGTACCTAGTTAGTTGGAAAAAAAAAAATTGATGCTCACACTGAGGTTTGAACGGTCATCACTAATTCATCATTTTGATTCTTGTTTGTCTATTGTACTTTCATTTTACACATATGCAACTTTTCACACAACTGAAGTTATCCATTTTGTAGTAATACCAACAATTTACTATAAATTTTTTACTGAAGTGCGAAGAATTTCATATGGCTGAAGTGAAGGTACGATGGACAATAATAATCAAGAAAACGAGTTTGTGGCACTGGTTGAAACCCCTGTGTGGGCATTAATTTTTTTTCAACTACTAAAATTTGCAGAATGACACAGTATTTGAAATTTTTTCTTTCAAACATAACAGTTTTACAAATAACTTTTTTTTCTGGTTGTTAAGGAGTACAATAATTTTTCATCGTTAGATTTTAATATCTTAATTTATTTTTGGCATTTTTTTGAATTTCCTTCTTCATTGGTCTAGTTGTCCACAGTCAAAGCTGGATTTTCAAAAAATTTGAGCACAGTATGTTACACCAGAGAAGCAAGTTTTTGAAAAATGTAATTAATCTGAAAAGCCTAGTGCAGCAAGTTTGACTGGAATCTCAAAAACTGTAGCACAGCATGTCACATTAGAAAAGCAGATTTTTATAAAATTTCACCAGAAAGTCTCAAAATTATAGCCCAGCAGGCTTTGCCAGAAAAACAGATTATCAAAATTTACAAATTTATAAAAATTATAGAGCAGTAAGTCTACAAAAAAAAAAAAAAACATGTTTTCAAGTCATGAAAATTTTAAAATTCTAGAGTAGCAAGATGGGGGTTAAAAAACAGTTAGCTTTTTTGAAAACTAGTTGATACTTGCTACCCATTGTTTTGTGTTAACAATTTAGAAAAAGGTTGAGTTCAGCAGGGGAATTATGAAGGGTTGATGCGTAAACATAATAGTGTGGTTGTGAGCGTGCGTGTTGCGCACACTCACAACCACTCACCTACATGCCAACTAACACACGCAAATGAGAGTTACAATATTTGAGATGTAAGAGTTATGCATAACTGACAATTGTAATTCTTGTTTTAGCCTCTACCATAGACTTTAATTTTTATTCATTTTCAATGACATCTCTCATTCTTTCATTCTTACACGGTGTGAAACCTGTGAATTTTTACAAGGAGCATGTTCACTGGACATGGAAGTAAAGGTTACACATTCTATTTGAAACATTCAATCTGCCATCATGAAGAGGTTGATATTTTGTTCTGTTTTTCATAATTTTTGTGCAAGACTCATCATCTGATAGAATTTTACATTTTATCTCTTTCTGATCATTAATTATATAAAATATCTTTATATAATACATGATCAAAAAGGCTATGTTTACGAGTGAAAAGTAGCTCATGTCATTGATGAATGTAACTTCTATATAAAGTGAAGGCACCTTCATATAAAAATGTGAGGCACCTTTTTACGTGGAAGCATATTCAGTTTCCATCGAGGTTGAGGTTACATTTTCTGAATGAAACGTTAAATCTGCCACAGCGAGGAGGTTGATATTTTATTCACTTTTTTATAATTTTTAAGAAAAACTCATCATTATGATAGAATTTTAACGTTTCGTTGCTTTCTGAACATCAGGTAATTACCTATACGAAATATCTTCCTCAACGTGGTTTAAAAGTGAGTCAACATGACTCGGAAATTGTTCACTGCTGCGCTGGTTTTGCAAACTCCCTCACACGTAATCGCTCACTTTTGAGCCTTGGTGTGCAGCATATTATTTTGAAAATCTGCTAGAATATTTTGGAGCGAAGCCAAACAATGAAGTCTCGAAGAATGTGTATAAATACCAGTTTTTCGTCAGAAATGTCATTATGTCAAAATGGTTCCAAGTAACAATCGAAATGCGAACAGTCGACTGACTTCGTAAAATTCGACGATCTTTCGCTTCTTCACTTTGGTGGGAAAAATTTTCATTTAATTTTACAGAGCACAAGAATGCATTAATGAACGGAATTTATTCGTACATGTAGGTAAGTAATGCGAAATAAGATTATTCGTTTACGTGCAAAATATTTTCATTGTCAAAATCTTCTTTCATTATCTCATACAATTATTCGAAATTCCATTTCCTCACGATGTGCATTCTTTGACGTGGTACCTATAGCCTTGTTCGAGGGGTATGGAGGGCGATGCATAAAGGAGAACCTCTTATTTACGACTAATTTGCACCGAAGTTGGTTTGTTGATGGATCATCGGTTTATCGAATTTTTTCAACGTCTTTGTCAGTAAATAAAAATTTCTAAAATGTGACGTTGGTTGTTTTTGTTCAAAGTCACAGATTTGCAAAAAATAGCATGAGTATAATAATTATTTTATCACATAAAATATATACAGGGTCTTAACTATATGCAAATATTCTAAGGTGATATATAGCTACATAAGTTACGTTCGTGTAAATAGGTTTGCATACCTTCCTGGCCATAGGCGCTGAGATATGAGTCGTCAAAAAAATTTGATCTTCTTCTAAAAAAAATTTTTTTTTCCAATACTATAAGAGTTACAGGCCTGAAATTTTGACAGTGTTTTGTTAAGATGTGTGGCAATGTTCCAAATTTTTTTAGCGAAATATCTTATCATGGGTGGGAATGGTGGGGTTTAGAATAAACGATTGAGTTGAAAATATCACGTTTTTTCAACTTAATTAAAAAAAAATGTCCTATTCACATTAAAATTTTATATTTCATCTGGGTAGTAATTCATGTTATTTAACTTTTAAACAGAGTTTTAACCCCCTTCCTTTGATTTTTCTTCAAGGTCAAATTTTTTTTAAATCAATAAATTCATCTTACTTTTATTTTTAAAAATAAAAATATAATGAATAAAATCACCTTGACAGTGTTGAGCTACTGTAATAATATCAATTTGATACAACAGTTTTTGTTTATAATGTATGGAAGGGGGTACTTTAGCTTCCTCAAGTTGAATTAATTCTTCATGTTTCTATTTTTTTTTCAGCCTAAAAGATAGAAAATAACTTTCTAAGGAAAAAATGTTAAATAACCCCACCACCTATCTCTAAAAAGTGACCAGCTACATTTATTTGAATTTATCAATGATTTTTCTTCAAAAAATTTAAATTAGATATTAGAGCTCAAATATCTCTTGACAAAACAGTTTTATGGAAAAAATAAAAGAATAAGTTTTGAAAAATTTTTAAGAGAATAATTTTTGTATGAAATATTTTTCTCCCCAACTCAATAATTACACAGTTACAATGTAAAAACTACATTTTTCAAAAAAAAAAATCACAATTTTTCAGTTTTCATTCGATAATCTTAAAATTAGAGATGAAAGGTCTCAATACAAAGAATGTGCGTCTATAAATTCTGTGTCAAAAAAGTATTCTTCATTGTTTTTGTAAACCTGTTGGTAAAGATGATAATAATTGAATAAGAAAAACAAGATCAATTCATATCTTCATTTTTGAAGATAATAAATTAATTTTTTTTTATACTTTCAATCAAAGATTCTTAATCTTATTCAATGATTAATTGAAATTGATATAACATTATAGCAATAAAAAAATATTTTTTCACAATTTTCTAAAATTTTATTATAAAAAATGTTCAAATCTGCCTCCATTTACATCAAGGCATAATTGTGCTCGATGAACGACAGAAAGTGTTGCAGCATGGGCTGCTTCTTTGTTTTCCTTTACCATCTTAAATGCGTTACTTATTCGCTTTTTTTAATTGGACTGTGATTCTGGCCTTGATTTTTGGTAGACCAACTGCTTGACTTCACCCCATAAATAGAAGTCTAATGGAGTTAAATCTGGACTTCTTGGTGGCCACAGGCGATAGGTGCTACCACGACCAATCCAACCATTCTGGAACTGTTTATTCAGTTCCTGGCGCACACTAACAGCAAAATGAGTCGGTGCTCCATCGTGCATGTAAATCAAGTGTCTACGATATTTCAATGGTACATCATCCATAATTAAATTTGGCAATTCTTGTTAAATAAAGTGTTTGTACCTTTCAGCAGTTAAGGTTCCATTGAAGAAGTAGGGTCCAATGTGGAACTCACCATGCCACCCCAAACATTCACAGAAAATCGATGTTGGCTTGAGGTCTCCCAACTTTGTCGTGGATTTTCATCGGCCCACATATGTTGATTTCTGGAATTGAATGGTCCATCGAATTGAAATATAGCCTCATCGGTATACAGTATGTTTTTATTGAAGTTGCGGTGTTCCAAAAACCACAAGGAGAATTCTTTTCGCTGCATATAATCTTGTGGCTCCATAGCAGCCACTGGTGTCAGATGATATGGATATAATCCCTCGCCATTTAAAATCCTCCACACTGAAGTTTTTGGAACATCAAACATTTGAGACCGAGCTGCAATGCTTAGCTGGGGGTCATTTTTTACGGCATTCAGGATATCTTCTTCTTTATTGGTGTCACGACGTGTTGCTTGCTCTGTTATTTGGCTACAGAAGCAACCATCTGTCGAAAGACGCTGGAACATGGCTGCTATAGTACGTGGAGTAGGTTGTCGGCATTGCGGAAATTTTTCATTATACAGCCGGGCTGCAGATGAACTGTTACCATCTGCAGCACCATATAAGTAAACCATATCGGTACATTCATTAAACCCATAGCAAGCCATTGTTCCAGCATGAATAATTAAGCATGAAGGGATGGGATAAGATTTATAAAATTGAATTTCCATGGAAGTATTATTATGTTGCAGGGGAACTGCTTGAAAAAAATCACAAGATTACCAAATAAAAGAAGGTAATGGGAAATTATGTTGAATATAATTGTTTCTGATATAACAAGAATGATAAATTTCCAAATAGAATACGTTAAAAGATATTACTATCTTCAAAAATTAATATATGAATTGGTCTCTATTTTTTTATTCAATTAATATCTTATTTTCTAATTGGTTCACAAAAAAATAAAAAGAACGTTTTTTATGCAAAATTTATGGACGCATATTTTGTGTATGGAGACTTTTCATCTCCAGTTGAAAGATTTCATAATCTTGGATAAAAACTTCGAGAAATTTTAGTTTTTTTTTTTTTGAAAAATGTAGTTTTTCCATTGTAACTGTGTAATTATTGAGTTGGGGAGAAAAATATTTCATACAAAAATTATTCTCTTAAAAATTTTTCAAAACTTATTCTTTTATTTTTTCCATAAAACTGTTTTGTCAAGAGATATTTGAGCTCTAGTATCTAATTTAAATTTTTTGAAGAAAAATCATTGATAAATTCAAATAAATGTAGCTGGTCACTTTTTAGAGATAGGTGGTGGGGTTATTTAACATTTTTTCCTTAGAAAGTTATTTTCTATCTTTTAGGCTGAAAAAAAAATAGAAACATGAAGAATTAATTCAACTTGAGGAAGCTAAAGTACCCCCTTCCACACATTATAAACAAAAACTGTTGTATCAAATTGATATTATTACAGTAGCTCAACACTGTCAAGGTGATTTTATTCATTATATTTTTATTTTTAAAAATAAAAGTAAGATGAATTTATTGATTTAAAAAAAATTTGACCTTGAAGAAAAATCAAAGGAAGGGGGTTAAAACTCTGTTTACAAGTTAAATAACATGAAGTACTACCCAGATAAAATATAAAATTTTAATGTGAATAGCACATTTTTTTTTAATTAAGTTGAAAACGTGATATTTTCAACTAAATATTTTATTCTAAACCCCACCATTCCCACTCCTGATAAGATATTTCGCTAAAAAAAATTCGTAACATTGCCACACATCTTGACAAAACACTGTCAAAATTTCAGGCCTGTAACTTTCATAGTATTGGAAAAAAAAATTTTTTTTAGAAGAAGATCAAATTTCTTTGAGGACTCATATCTCAGCGCCTATGGCCAGGAAGGTATGCAAACCTATTTACATGAACGTAACTTATGTAACTATATATTACCTTGGAATATTTGCATATAGTTACGGAAGACCCTGTATATTTTTTTTTTTTCAGAATACTTTTACTTTTCTCTACTCTTCTCGGCTCATCTTTTCTTTTCTTTCCATGTTAGTTGGATCGTTAAAGCACGCCAATTCTTTTACTTGGTGACTTGGACCTTTTAGAAAACAAACCGGCGACTTTGTGGTTAGAACATATTCTCCTCTGCTATTTAAGAAAGTATCTTCTCATGTTTTTAATGAAGTGTACGTAAAAATCCGAACAACGAATACAAAGTTCAGTCTCTGAGGTATGATATTTAGCCTACAGTTAAATGGTTTCAAGCAGGTTTCCTTCAAAAATTCTTTGAAATAATTAAATTTTTTCCCGAAACCTAAATTTAGTGGAGAAAAAAAAGTTAACGAGCCACAAAAGTGCAACGAATCTAAAATTATATAAAATTAAAATTATTTCTACGCCGTATTTATAATGTGTTTGCGTTTATTGCATTACATTAAAAATGGGAATCAAAATGAATGTTTTAATTTCGGCAGAATGTTTTATTGTATCGAATTTGAAATTTAAAATGTACCTACTCTCTTTTTCGATTGATTTAAAATTTAAATATTCACGATACGATAAATACTAAACAAAATGAATTCATTATTTTTGGTTAGACTCAACGTGACAATGTAGGTAAAAGTATAGGTTTTATAGAATATGTATTTCATAGATAAAATAAAATGAGAGAAGTATAGAGGGAAAATGTCGTTGACGTTTGATTTTCAGTATTTTCAAAGTAAGTATAATGTATAGCCTAACCACTCATAAATATTTTTCAATCTGCTTTCAATTGTATAAAAATAAAATAAAAAAATAGAAAAAGTAAAAAGAAAGAAAATAATTATTATCAGCCTAGAGAGGTTTTTTTAGTGAGGTAGTACAATACCTACGTCGTATCAAGTTTATTTTTCAGATTTTTCAAATCCAAGAGTTTTGCTCTCGTGAATCTGTCGAAGGGGAAAGAGAACGAAGCAAATGGAGGAGTAATTTTATTAAAAAGAGGGTGAATAACTAAGCTTCATACTGCGGGCAAAAATCAGCATTTATTGGAGCGAAATTTCTCTTTACTTTTTGGTTTACTCGTTGAAGTTAAATATTATATAGGAAGAGGGTGGCAGAGGACGAAGTCAAATACTCGAGTTACTTGAAGCCAGATTTTTTTAACCAATTAAGTGATTATTATTTTTATTATTCCTCTTTATTTCTGGAGAAGAACATTTAAGTCGATTGCCAAATTATTTTCGCTGTTGCGGCCAGGCAAGGAAATGTTCAATTAATTGATGTTTGAATGCACGACTGATCGGTACCCATCTACTTATTGCCTACTCAATTATTTGACAACTAATATTATGTTCTAAATCCAGTACTACCATGAACATCTAACTCATTAATGACAACATGAAATGAATATTTCCTCATCAATCACTGTTACTGCTGGGAAAATCTTCTAAAATGCGACAAAGACCACCATACAAGATCAGTAGTAAGTGGGCACCTTGAGGACAATTTCTCTACCATTGACTGGAGCCACCTGTCAACGGTAAAAGTCCGTCCATTTTCCCCTCTCCGCATGTGTGTTAGTCCGAAGAAATGTTATCCTTTTACCATTGACACAAATGGCCGTAGCAGCGGTAAATTTTTCTCCGATCATCGGAGAATTTTCTCGTCATCAAGCGTTAGTTGGTCAAATTTTTTTCGGGGGAAATTCTTTTTTCAGGAAAAATTTTTTTTTGGGCGTGAAAATATTTTTATGATACACGTTTGTAATGAGCGAAAAAAAATTTTTTTTTCAGGAGTGAAAAAATATTTTTTGGACTTAGAAAATTTTTTGTGAAAAAAAGTTGACAAAAGTTATTTTAATTTTTTCGGATGTACAATGTATTTGTGTAATTTGGGCGATATTCTTTTTTCACCGTACACGATCAGGGTAATACGGATGCAACAAAATAAAAAACTAAAAAAACTAAAAGCTTTTTTTATTTTTTTGCTGCTTGCAACATCGCCTATCGTTGCTGTTGTTGTTGTTGCAGTTGTCTCTTTGTTCATCTATAAAAGAATACATTCGGGATTACAATAAGACGACGACGACGGCGACTATCAGAATGTTCGGGTAATTCCCTGAGATAGGTTTTGGCATTTTATTCCCAAAATTAAATCATTTGCTAACATAGTTCAGCTCCGTCAACGTGTTTTTCTTCCTTGCTTGCTGTCATTTTTCGTGTAATTTTTTCCAATTTTGTTTTAATTTTTGTGTGTAATTTTTTGCTCACTATGAATCTGACAAAAGACTGTGCGTGTAACGGGTGTGTCGACCTCCGTGCTAACGGCGGTTATGTTTGCAGCGCCCTTTGTTTTGGACAAACACGTCATAACGTGCCGGGGCATGGAGTTCACACTGCCACGGGTCCACGTTGCCCCCTTGGACGACCGCAAACATGCCCGTCATCACCGTTGTCATTAGCCTCTGTAATGATAATTTCATATCATTTCTTATTTTATTATATATTTCGTATTTTACTAACAATTATTCCTCTATCTCCATTTTGTATATATAACTTCATTCTTACATCCTGTCAAAAATGTTGTCAGTAAAACTTGTCAAGACCTGCATCATGACGTCACCTTTTCCAGTTAATACAATATTCTCTTACTAAACATAATGATGTCGTCTATTCTTTGAATACAGAATACAACTCTGCAATATTCTTAATTCCTCTTAAAATTATAACTACACCCACTTTATGTCATAAGCATGTTATTATATTGGTTCATTCCAAATTACATAGATTATATCGACCAATCCCATTGTATATCTCCCACGACACCAATGTATATTTCATTCAAATCCATACCCTTAGATTTAAGCCTAATCACTTACCAACATCTTCTCGTGTACATTACACTACACTTTATATTTTCATGTACACATTTAAAATTTACACTATAAGAAAATAATATATGTGTCGTGTACTTTTTGTAACAAATATACCATTACAGCGTCGTCGTTGTCGTCGTCATCAACAATGTAGCAGTCACCGCAGGCATAGATGTCGTCATCATCGGCAACACTGTCACCATCACCATCATCGTCATCGTCGTTGTCTTAGACAGTGGTGGGTGTGCGACACTGGTCACTGCAATCGTTGCAGTCGCTGTCACCATCACCTCTGCCATTGTCACCATAGTAGCAGCAAAGCAGCAGCAGCAACAGCAGCAGCCACCATTACCATCGCCGCTCGCTGATGTTGTTCCCGCCACCGCTGCCACCCTTGCTGCCCTGATGCCATTTTCGCTGTTAGTGATGACGATGTTGTTGATGTTGTTGATGTGTCAACCATCGTCGATTCCAGCAATGGTGAATGTGGAGGTTATCAAATTGTGGTGACAGCCGAAGTACACCAACCACTGGTGCCGCCACATTCACCATCACCATCATCATTATCATCCGACTGCGTGGTGGTCCACGTCGGACCAGTTTCCATGGACAATGTGGAAACTGAACCGGCCACGCAGACATCGTCATCATCAAGGTCGTCTTTGCCGCAACAACAACAACAATGGGCAAGACGGCATCGGCTACTTACGAAGCAACGGCATTTGCAGCAGCTACAGCAAAAATGGCAACAACAACAACAACAGCAGCAACCAAAACCAACAGTTGTAGCAGTTGACAACGGTGTTAATGATGATGATGATGATGACATCGTCAATTTTTGTTGGCTGCTACACGATGAGCTGTTGGTTGAAAAGGTTGATGATGATGACGCCACATATGACAACAACAACAACAACAACAACAACAATAACAACAAAGACGATGACGATGTCATAAATTTGTGTACTAGTTTTTCGGGGGAGTAGGAAGGGTATCTTTTATTTAGTGGAACTTTTTATTTAGTGGGACTTTTTTATTTATTTCCGACCTTTCCCCCATCACTCTAAAGTGACTTTTTATTTCCCCCCAACTTGGAAGCGACTTTTTATTTTTTACTTTTACGCAGACTTTGATACCGACTTATTATTTTACCCCACCCCAACTTTTATTAATTTGTTTTCTTTTCAGGATTTTTTTTTAAAATGGTCCTTATAAGGATCACACCTAATAAAGTCCCTTTGGGCACTCACTTTTTTTATCGTATTTGTGTGTAATTTATGAATGACGAGTATTCACCATTCATAAAATACGTTACGTACCGCCCACTAATGTTAATTGCGCACCATTTGTGGACGGCACTACGTGTATCGGTCATTTGGGAGAGATTTTTTTTTAACTGAATTTTGTAATCCAGAATATAATTTTGAAATTTTAGTATGTATCGCTGATTGATTTCCCGAATATTGGTAAATTTTAACTGGGGAAGTTTACACGGTGAAACGATAACATCCCCATGAAATGGGAAAACATTACCCACATTCCCTCCATCAACACTGTCATGGGAAAATATTTCATCTCCAAAAGGAAACATTTCACCGAGTCCCACCCAGCTACCACTAGCACCACCACCACCACCACCTCCACCCCCAAAGTAAACCTTTCTCAACACACTTTGCTTATCCGAAGAGGCAGGAGGGTCAAGTGGTAATTTTGGCCGGGACACACGATCCAACAACTGCTTCAACTCGTACAACGCACACCTCAGATCACGATCATTGTACGGAGTTAACTGCGTGAAGAATGATTTTTTAAACGGGATAATAGTCCCCAATTTAGGTAAGAAGTCAAGTGTCTTCATTTTTTGCACTCGGGGTGTGGCACGACGTCTTGGAAAAAACTCATACTTGAAGGGGAAAATATCACACAACTTGGTCTCCTTCACAGCAGCAGCAGCAACAGAATTCTTTGTTTTTTTTGATTTTTTAGAGGGTTCACTCATTTTAATATTTTTCTTGGCATACGGCCAGTCAGGGGTAGCAACAAAAACAACTCTCTCAGCCTCACTCTCAACGTTAACACTCGCAACAACAACACTCTCGGCCACACTCTCAGTGTTAACACTCACAACAACAACACTCAGCCACACTCTCAACACCAACACTCTCAACAATAACACTCTCAACCGCACTCTCAACAACAGCAACATCGGGGAAAATATTTTGCACAACAGCCTTCACACGTTTATTGGGGGTTAACACTGGCATTTGGGTAGGTGGATCCGCAGGAACATTCATATTTACAGGACTTAGATTAGGCATGCATCTAAAATTAAATAGAGGCGACGTAGCCTCTGAACGGAATACACTTAAAGCTAAACTTTTTTGGTCCTTACAGAATACGTTTAAGCTAAATTTTTTTGGTCTTTAGTATTATTGTTAAAACTAGGTGAAAGTCCGTTTACGCTTTCATCAAAACTGTCATCAGACAGCTCCATTTCAGCCAACTGTTTCTCCACTAAATTATTATTAAAAATAGGTAAAGGTCTATCAACACATTCAACGGAATGTTCCGAAGACAACTCCGTTTCAGCTGACAGTTCCTTCGTCTTAATATTATGTGAAAGTCTGTTTACACTTTCATCGGAGCTATCCTCAGACAACTCCAATTTGGCCAACAGTTCCTTCACCAAGTCCTCCTCAAGCCCTAAGGCAATTGGAATCAGAGGTACAACGTTGAATTCTAAACTGTCCCAAGACAGTTCCAATTCACCGAGTAACTCGTTCATCTGAATGCCTGTAAGAACGGGGAGAGGTTGGCCCTGAGAAGGGCCATTTTCAAATGATGGTGATGATGATGAGGATGACAAATCGAATGAAATATCAGCTAGCGCTTGTGATAAGATGGATGGTTTAGGTGGTGATGGTGGGGAGACATGGGTGGGTTCAGTGACGTCCATTTTTTCTAAAGCGGCCAAAAGATTATTTTTTACATTTTCCAAATTGCTAGCACTGAAATCTTGGTTAGCGATGTATTCGAGAAGATCAATTTTGGGTTCGGGTTTGGATTCTGGTTTAGGTTCATGTTTAGGTTTGGAAATTTTTGTACGTCGAGCATTCAAACGAGCAGGTCGTGTTCGATGCAAACCCATAAACTCTACTTGGATGTCGGCGAGCGGTGCGGTCTTAACTTTTTTCTTTTTCTTTTCTTCCAGGTTAGGCATGAGGTGAGGGGTGACCAATTTAATTTTTGGTTTGGGTGGGAAAGTTTGTTCGACTAACACGTCAATCGCCGTAATCACCTTTCGCCTTTCAACATTATCGTCAGGGACTACAGGATTGAGTGCAAATAGAACAGTTTTGAGGTGGTTTTGGAATTCAGCGCTATTTTTGAAAGCCATTATTATTATTTTTAAATTTGTTTATAGCAAGAGAGAGCAAAAAAATTGCGTCTGTACAGGATGATGGTCAGATTGCAACTGAGGTCAAAACCAAACTGCACAAGTATATATACTATCACACATTGGAGAAAATATTAAAAAATATTAAAATATTTTCGGTAAAAAAATTACATCCAAACAGTAAGACAGTCAGATTGCAACTGAGGTACCTACTGTTTCAACAACACCTGTATATATACTTTTTTCAGTCAATATAAATTCCAAAAAAATATTTTAGGCCAAAGGAGAATGTGAAAAAAAAAATCCAAACAATTCAGAAAAATATAAAAGTATCAGCAAAATATTTGGAAAAGTGTTGAGAAATTTTTACAAGTCCAAAAACTCGTAATAATCACGAAGAATGGTAAATAAAATATAAACAAGTTGTGGGTCAGTCAGGTATACCAATAGGCGGGTAGGTGATGGGTTGAGAGTAAAGAATGAACGGAGAATAAAGGAAAGAAAGAGCGCCAATATATTTGTAAATTCGTGTTGAATGAAAGCGGAGTGTGGTATTTTTCAATAGTCATCCGACAAGAGCTTCGTCATCTGAAAACATAGCACTGAATGAAAATGAGGAGGGTTGTAATATTTATAGTAAAATCATCACCCATTAAAGAACCAATCACAATAGAGAACACTAATACTCATACCTGATTGGTCCCTTAACATATTCTACCTTTACTATAAATATTTGACTTAGCCGTTTTTTCATTCATTTAGCTCTTCTTTTCATCACAGTCGACATCCACTGTCAATGTTATTGTCTTCACGGCCCTTTTATTTTATTTATTTTTTCACTCACCCACACTCTCACAAGACAGATAGTTATCATCATTATCATTATACTGATACACAGATACACTCTTATTTTTTCTCTCACTCACACACTCACAAGGCTTGCAGTTGTCTTTGTTGTTATTATTACACACACACACTTTGATTTTTTTTTTCATTCACACACACTCTCATAAGACTAGTCATCCCTCGTCATCCAACACTGCTGCTGCTGCTGCTACCCTTCTTTAATTTTTCTATTATTCCCCAGAAAAAAGGTTGATTTTACTCACAGTGGGTGGCGGGTGGCATGGCAGTACTCGATTATTCTTTCCACAAGGAAAATTTATTTTTTATCTCCCAACTATAACAAGGAGAGTGGTGGCAGCAGCAAAAATTATTTTTTATTCATCACCATGAAAGGTGGAAGGTGGAAGGTGGAAGGTGAATGACGTATTTATTATTATTTTCTATGTAGTTATTTGTGCATGTTGGATAACTCCTGCTTCCTCTTTCGCCCGCCATTGAGAAATTGTGATTCCCCTTCTAACAGATAGGACTAGCCTAACAGCAAGGAGATTCAAAATCAACAATTGCAGACTAGTCGAGGAAGAAAGAGAAATAACATGCACAAATACATACCTTAAGTCACTCACCAACCACCAAACTTAGACTAATTAAAACTTACAAATAATAAACCACCAACAGACAAAAAAAATACTGACA
Source organism: Ericerus pela (assembly GCA_011428145.1). Lineage (NCBI taxonomy): Eukaryota > Metazoa > Arthropoda > Insecta > Hemiptera > Coccidae > Ericerus > Ericerus pela. Next base: position 280,218 of record WOFM01000130.1, read on the forward strand.
AAGAAAAATAATAAAAATTTGACTCCGCCTCCTCCTCTGCTGCCACTGCCCAGTTGAAAAAAAAAAACTATTACCGAATTGCCGCCTCCACTGCTACGCCCAACCATGAAAAAAATATAACAATTTCCCCAAAAAATAAGACTCCGCCTCCCCAACACTGCCACTGCCCATCAAAAAAAAAACAACTATCACCAAATGGCCCTTCACTGCCACACCCAACCATGAAAAAAATATAACAATTTCCCCAAAAATTAAGTCTCCGCCTCCTCCTCCTCCACTGCCGATGCTTGATGAAAAAAATAAACAGTCACCAAATGGCCCGCCTCTAACGCCAAGACCAACCAAAAAAAATACAACAATTTCCCCAAAAATTTTTATGCCACCACCACCTCTGCCACCACCACCTCTGCCACCATGCTGTAGCTACCACTGCAGGACAAAGAAAAAAATACAATAAACACTAAATAATTTACCTTTACTTCTATTGACAACCACGAAAAAAAATACAAACACAAAAAAATACTACGAAAAAAATATGACAAAAAATCCAAAGATGAAAAAAAATACCAACAACCATGCACAAATAATTTTTCCAACACTGCCATGCCTCTGCTGCTGTTGCCAACCACAAAAAAAAATACCTACAATTGTCCACAAATAATTTTTCAAACACCACCACACCTCTGTTACTACTACCAACCATGAAAAAAATATAACAATTTCCCCAAAAAATAAGACTCCGCCTCCCCAACACTGCCACTGCCCATCAAAAAAAAAAACAACTATCACCAAATGGCCCTTCACTGCCACACCCAACCATGAAAAAAATATAACAATTTCCCCAAAAATTAAGTCTCCGCCTCCTCCTCCTCCACTGCCGATGCTTGATGAAAAAAATAAACAGTCACCAAATGGCCCGCCTCTAACGCCAAGACCAACCAAAAAAAATACAACAATTTCCCCAAAAATTTTTATGCCACCACCACCTCTGCCACCACCACCTCTGCCACCACCACCTCTGCCACCACCACCTCTGCCACCACCACCTCTGCCACCACCACCTCTGCCACCATGCTGTAGCTACCACTGCAGGACAAAGAAAAAAATACAATAAACACTAAATAATTTACCTTTACTTCTATTGACAACCACAAAAAAAAATACAAACACAAAAAAATACTACGAAAAAAATATGACAAAAAATCCAAAGATGAAAAAAAATACCAACAACCATGCACAAATAATTTTTCCAACACTGCCATGCCTCTGCTGCTGTTGCCAACCACAAAAAAAAATACCTACAATTGTCCACAAATAATTTTTCAAACACCACCACACCTCTGTTGCTACTACCAACCATGAAAAAAATACCAACAACTGTCCACAAATAATTTTTAATACACCGCCATGCCTCTGCTGCTAGTGCCGACCACAAAAAAAAAATACCTACAACTGTCCACAAATAATTTTTGATACACAGCCACTGCCTCTGCTGCTGTTGCCAACCACGAAAAAAATACAACAGTCCCCAAATAATTTTCCAAAACACCGCCACCACCTTCACTGCCGCTGCCTGATGACGAAAAAATAAACAACTGTCCCCAAATAATTTTTAAAAACTGCCACCACCTCTGCTACTGTTACCGACCACGAAAAAAAATTAAAATAACTTTTGTCAACTTTTTTTCACAAAAAATTTTCCAAGTCCAAAAAATATTTTTTCATTCCGGAAAAGAAAATTTTTTCTCACTCACTACAAACGTGTATCATGAAAATATTTTCACGCCTGAAAAAAATTTTCCCCGAAAAAAAAATTTCATCTTACCCGCAAAAAAATTCAACCAACTAACGCCCGATGACGAGAAAATTCTCCGATGATCGGAGGAAAATTTACCACCACTACGGCCCTTTGTGTCAACGGTAAAAGGATAACATTTCTTTGGACTAACACACATGAGGAGAGGGGAAAATGGACGGACTTTTACCGTTGACAGGTGGCTCCAGTCAACGGTAGAGAAATTGTCCTCAAGGTGCCCACTTACTACTAAGATCAAAACCAAAAATCGACTGTATACGATTAAAATAAATTTATTGCAAAACTTAAGAATGAATATGCCCTCTGAATAAATATGGTTAAATTATCGCAATTCTGCAGCTCAAAAAAATTGCCATATTTAAGCTTATGTTTAATTTCATCTTCTCTCTATTTGACCATTTACTATAGTTTTTGTAGTAAGGTAAATTTTGGAAAGTTGTGAATGATAAATTTAATTTAACCATCAATTTAAGCATCTGATAAGCAATACCAAGAACTAGAAAGTTGATTGTGCCAGACCAAAATCAAATAACCAAGGTCTTGGTCTTGATTTTACTAACCTGTCATCACTACGTATAACAACAAATTTGGATTTCATTTAAATTTTTAGTGGAAAATTGTGAAAAATTCGAGTCATGGTAACCATCCTTGGCTATAAGATGGGCATAGGGGGAAATTAGATAGGTACTGTTGCGAGAATAATTTTACGTCAGAATTATTTCGATAAATAAGATAATTTATAAAGATTATCTTTTATTATTTCAAACTCAAATTATTACAACACTTTAGAATTTCAACTTTTTAATAATGTATTACTAATGAAACCTGATGTCTATAACATCGAGTATAGATCTTAATGTTTCTCCTCGGCTGCTAGATCAGGAATGAATATGTCTTCGAGTAGAAGACCAGACATCATTTTCCTTTCCTTCGTTATAATTGAAAATGGCCGACCAAAAAGGTGGCGTGACATAGAACATCCGCCAAATATGATGACACTATATTGTCAGCATATTTATTGGTGTTCGGCTGTGGGAAGCAAGGTTTAATATAGACAGCTATTATTCCAAGAATTAGGAATAATAGTTGTCTATATTTTGTACGACTCGTTTTTGTAGACAAACTGAATCGTCTGCAAAAACGGGACGGAACAGATTCACAAAATTTTTAAAATGGCCGAATAGTGGGAAAATTTAAAGCTATAGTTGGAAAATTCATGATTTTGTACTTTTATGCCGCCATACAAAGTCCAGCGGACTTACGGAGCTTTAGTGGCCCAGTACTAAATAATCAAAGACCATAAGTCATGCTGTTAGACTCATGAAACGCTAACTGCTATTGTCTTAGATATTAATGACCTCACGCAACTCGCTTCAAATTGCCTACCAACCGATTATATAGATTACGCATTAAAAGCCGATCGTTTTTCTCACCAGAGCTATAAAAGCATTATTGACACCTGTTTTATTCTCCACCGAGTGTTAAAATTTATTGGCGATTCTGTTTAACTAAGGCTATCAAAGTGTGGTGTAAGAGATAAATTATGGAATCCTGAGCAGATTTCTTCGACGATGACCCCCACTGTTATAGGGCATAATCGTTATAGTGTCCAAGGATCGAAAAAAAAAAAAATATATATATATATGTGTATAAAGACTATAAATTGGCTTTAAGCACAAAACTTTTCGTATCGAGAAATCAATAACGAAAAGTTGGCGAACAACGTTTTCTATTAAGGTTTTTTGGTGGGCACTTTTTTATTTTATTTTTTTCATCTCACATAACTGATGATAACAATAACGTACTAATCTTGGAACTGGCTACAAAAGACGTGTAACAAAAGGTCATAAACGAACGGCGAAATGGTGTTAATGCTTGCTGATATTTCGTTAAATTTTTCCAATCGTTTATATATCGTATATGGCAGATGTGGCGGTCAGAAACGAATGATGAAGAAGAGGGTGGAGGTGAAACAAAAAAAAAAAAAAAAAAAAAAAAAAGAAAAGAGAAAAAAGGGATGAGCAAACTGATGGAAAATGTCGAGGAAAAAACTTCGCCTTAACTTTTTCGAATGTGAAAGAAGCTATCACGTAAGTAACTGTCACATATGTGCGAAAAAATGAAAGACGTTGCTTATGCCTCGGTAGTGAAGTTAGTGAAACTTTCAAAGAAGAAAAGGATAATATTATATGAGTGAAAGGGAAATCGTTTAATTAAAATATAACGTGCCTCTTTGTAGGATGATTTCAGAGACAGATTTTAAAAATTTCACGATTCAAATAGCGTAGGTACTTGGAAAATATAAACTTTATAATTTACTCCAATACTAGTCTTAGATAATATGATGTGATGAAAAAAAAAAGTAGTTTGAGGGTTGAAATGATTTTCATTTATCAAAATTCAGTTTTGCGAAAATATCTTGTTTTTGACCACAGACAGTAAAACACTATTTTTTTTCACACTAAATATTTTTCACTCCATAGCTGAATTTCAAGCAACATTATACTGCCTGTTTTACATTTTTAGCTTGATTTGTGTGAGTAAACTCGTTGGCTGAAGAGTTGTTTCAAATTCCGATTAGTGTTGAAATGGTTTTCAAGTTACAAGTTCCAGGTATCGTAAGAATCACGTTAACTATTGATCCTGACATATCTGGCCTAAATTAAAATTATCAAAGTTATTTAAAATTTAAAAATTCAAAGTCTCTGCCTTAAATACGTCTAGGTATGCTGTTTGCATAACCTAGGCTATTTACTTTTTCGTTTTTTCCTTTCGATCAACCCGCATCCCACTTCCTTGGTTTTGTCTTTGGTTTGTGGTTGATATCTAAATTCATATTCCCATTTTCTCATAACCAGTTCTTTGCTTCCCCTCTCTCTATCTTTTTTGACAAACAGATTATTAATCTTTCTTTTCATATTTTTAACTATTTAACTGTTCGTCACACAGCGTTTTCTGTCTGTTCAATCAGGAACACTTACGTATAATTTTTGTTTCCTGTCATACAATATGTGTTTTTTCCATTCAATACATTGCGTAATTTTTATAATCATGGTTTGTTGAATTTCTTTAGCGGGTGTTGTTCTTAGGCATGGCCGAAAACTAATGATCTCAAAATGTAAGTGAATATACGAAAGCACATAGTCAAGGTTTTCAATCATTTCCAAATTTGATCAGCATGGTTTGAATTCAAGTTCAACGAATTTCTAGCCCGCTATGTGGGTTGGGTGATGCTGATTCTGTGGGCATCATCCGTGTAGGTGGTTAATATCTTGGTTCCTTGGTGCGTGTTTCATGGGGTTAAATATATTGTCAGGACTGAAAGGGGATTGCCGAATTGGCCCTCTTTAGCATACCACAATCCATGCTGCATAGGCATTATAATATGCAATATTATTCTTGATTAATGCAGTTTTCTGTAACGTTATATGTAAGGTTAAATTTGTAGCCTGAAATTTTGCAACAATTTAAACAGTTCTATTCAGAAAAAAAAAAAAAAAGAAAAAAAGATGTTATTACATCGCTTACAATTTAGTTTCATCTGCTTTTTTATTTTATTAAATTATTTTCTTTTAAGTTGGTTTTATTTTCATTTTTTTTAAAAGTTTTATTTTTCAATTTATTATTTAAATTTTCTAGCTTAATCTGAAAAGAAGAATTGCCGTTATAAAATCCACCATTATGACTACCAACTTGGTTGGAAACTGATTGGATGAATTTAGAATTTCAAATACGTTATATTGGATTTGCCAATTTTAATTTTGAAAATCTGACAGTGGATTCGTAATTAACAATCAAAAGGATTCTCAAATATTAATTTTTACCAAAATTGAAGTACGTAATTTTGGATCCGGTATTGATCCGATCTCGATGAAAATTTAATCGAACTACTTCGGGACTACCTTTTTTCAAATTAATCCTGAATCATCAGAATCAGTATAGCCATTGCAGAATAATCAGCGTATAGGCTATACATTAAACGGATCCGGTATGGATTCGGTATTTATCCAATCTCAAGAAAAATTTAATTGGACCACTTAAAACCTATTTTATTCAATATGAATTTTGAATCATTAGAATCGGTAAGCCTGTTGCTGTATAGGAAATCAGTTTACAAAAATACTAAACCAAAATTGTTTTTGACTTCTATAAAACTACTTAACGAATAGGCACCTAACTTCTATCAGATTTGCATAATATATACCCATGTAAGATAAATTTATTGTGAAAATTTCGATCCGATCCCTTTTTATAATTTTTTCAAATTCCTGAAAAAATTACTCTTCCAGCAATTTTTTTTTTTTTGGTTTTCTCGGAAATTAGTGAACAAATAAACGCCAGACTCCTATATCAGACTTACACTAACACAAGAAAAATTTATTGTGAAAGTTTCAGTCCCATTTTTTTGTAGTTCCTTTAAATCTTGAAAAAAATTACTTTCCCAGGAATTTTTTGTTTTCTATTTTTCTTGGAAACTACTGAACCAATAGGCTCCAAACTTTCGCAAAAATTTAAGTTCTATCTCTTCTGTATTCAGTCATATCCTCTTTGTACTTTTCTCAGAACCGTAAGCCAAAAATTTAGGCGATAAATTACATATTTATACATTACCTACATAAAAATTGGTCAAAATGGGAAAATGGTGTCATTAGTTTTCTATTGTTATGAAACGTAAAATTTTCCCTATCCCCACCCTAACCTATCCATAAGTTCAATTTTAATACGCCGATTTACTTTAATTAGGTGTGACTATATACTGTATACTCGCCTAACATACAACCTATACTTGATGAATATAAAATTATACTTTTTTTTTTATATCGATTCAAAACTGAAGGCCTATAATAATGAATATGAATCAATGTATCAGCAGATTCTGACATAGGCTAATAACAGTTCAAGGATAAAAATAAAAATAATTTCACAACATATCTGAAGTTTACTCAGAGCAATGGATTTTAAACTTGACCTCACAAAAATTCAAAATCTTCGTGATTAAAATTTCAGTAGGCTCTTTTCTTGAAGTCGATTAAAACGATATATATCAGTGGTTTTTCTTTCTCCTGTATTTGTCGGCCAATAAATTTTACTTTTGTTTTAGCAAATACGAAAAAGAAACTGCTAATGGAAAGGCTGGAAATTGGGATCAAAACTATGTGCACCTACCCAAGAAAACGTATCTACCTATAAATTTATTTGCGTTAAAACCTTTTGAATCATTCCGTTCTTTCTTTTCCTTTAGCCCTATAAGAATAATCAATTTATTGATGGTACTAAAATACGATATAAATTTATTTAATCGTATTAAGAAATAAAATGAAATTAGAAACAATGGAAGGTCTACCTAATTTTATTTCAAATTTTCAAGTCGCGTTAAATTAGTTCAAACTTAAGGTACTGATTTCGATTTTTTTTCTCCTTCCAATATTTTCACAAATTTTGAAAACGAAAAGAAAACCCTCTGGGGAGAATTAGGATTTTGGTTAAGGAAAATATTTTCCTCAATCATGATAACGTTACCATTTTTCATTTATGTGAAAGGTTTTTTCGCTTTTTTGTTGTTTTTTTTTTCCGTTTTTTTCTTTCTTTAGATTAGGCTATATAAACCAAGTCATGATTCGTGAGAAAAAATTTAATAACAACGACTGGGTTGATTTTCTATTACTTTTGGAACGGAATAGTAGGCTACCTTAATTTCATTTTCAATAACAAGCGAAACCCAATAGTGGAAACATGTATACTAAGTTATTTTTATAAGTAAAAATAGGGTTTCATTAATATTCATTGTAAAACTGTGCTTCACTTTGGACGCATAAAATGGCTTATGGATGAATTTTGCTGCAGTGCTATGAGTATAGAGTATCGGTTTGGGATATTATTTCACCAATATTATTTTTCAGGCAACATACAGGGTGAGTCAGTTTTCCACAAACTACATAGGTAAGTAGGTGGATAACTATGGTCTACCGTAAAGGATTAGAATGTCATGACGTCATATGAGCAGATATATCAAGGTGAATAGGAAAGGTAATGATTCACACTATTCAACAAAGGATGCATTCAAAATTGTTGTTTTCTAAAATGTTTTTGCGTTTTATACAGTCATGAAATGTTAACATCTCTGCGACGTTAAGTCGTTTTTATGTGGGATAGACTATATGCTCCATCCTAAATAAGAACGACTGACGTGATATGAGCAGATTGATCAGAAGGAAAATAAAAAAAGTGAAAATTCATACAACTCAGCAAAGGCTGCATCTAAAACTGTTTTGTTTACGCCAATGTTTTTAGCTTTACGTAGCTGTGAAAGGTGATTGTCTCTGTGACGTCACATCTTTCTTATGGAATGAAGTATAGTAGTTATTGAATACTGACATGATTATGTATAAATAGGGCGTTGCGAAATTAACTGGAAACTGTTGTAACTTAACGACAAAACAACCTAATAAGTTTAGGTTAAAAACGAATTTTTAAAAGATAAACTTTTATTTGTTTATTTTTTGACTTTAGTTTCATGCGAAATAAACACTATTTTGTTGCGGAAGGTTGGCAGCAGTATTGGTATATTTTATAATCGCAGTTGTGAGTAGAATAAAAGCTTATAAAAAAATGATGATGTTATTTTACAACTTGAATTAAGTAACAGTTTTGCTTTCTGAGAAAAGATGGGTGGTAAATGTGGAGAGGATGATAATGAGTTATGGAAGACGGTGGATGGGTACCATTGCTTCATGAAAACGATGAGCTGCGAAAGCGGAGGGGAAGAAATAGATTATGGAAGGTGGGTGGATGAGTAGAAAATGTATGTATATTGGGTTTACTAATTATCTAAATATGTAGTATGGTAATTACGACTTATACTTCTCATATAATGTTATTAAACATATTCACTGAAGAATGGTTGTTTTCAAGACTCCTCGGTGGGGAAAAGAGCATTACATTAAAAATGCATAAAATTAGTTTTGTAAGAAATTTTATGTTAAATAATTTTATTCAGAGCTATTTTTATTATAAAATTGAAATTTGGGAAGAAAAACGAGAAGAACTGAATTTTGGGGGTTAAATACTTTTTCCCAAAAATTTAAAAGCTTAGAGGGTGCAAATTTATTATGTTACTCTAGGAAACTCACCTAACAAACTTATATAGTAAAAATTTGTGTGCTAATTTTTTTGTTTTTTCCTCATTTTGATACTCATTTGACTACCGTACAAACTCGATGATAAAAAAAAAAAGGATTCAAAAAATATACATACGTATATAAATAATTCTTACCTAAAACCATATCGCTTTGTGCACAAAACAGTAAGCAGAAAGACGAACAGAATATACGACAATTAATGATTTTGGCTACAGGCCAAATCCCAAAGGATGACAATTTTTTTCCCTTTCAGACTAACCTTTTTAAGTCGTATCGTTATTTCTACCATCCAACTGTAAAAGACAGTGAAAATAAAAGAAGTGGAAAAAAAAAGAAGGAAAGAAAAAAAAAAGAAAGGTTCTTTAATTTACGAGAAGTACCTAACATGATTTTAGAGGTGCGAAAAGAACAAATGTAGGTAAAAAACCACAGTGAATATGAGTAGAAAGTAAATTTCGAAGCAGCAAAAAAAAAGTAGGAAAGATATCAACTTCAGTTTAAAAAGTTGAAAATTTTGTACGATTCTACGTCAGACATTAACACATTTTTTGCTCGGTTTTTTGTTTTTTTTTTTTCACCATCATTTTGGCGTTCTCAATTAACGATACTTAATGTTTCGGCGGAGGGGTTGATTTTCAAAATGGTGAAGCACGTCGCACCCTTATCCCACACCCTCATAGTTGTACCTACACGAATACACGTGTTAACGAAATCTGCGTGCGATTATAAGCACGTTACACACGATGACGGATGCAGAAATACGGTACGTTTGAATGATTTCGTTCCAAACTTAAAATGATTTTTGTCCGCGCACAGCGCACTTAACGTATTTTTGGCGAACACATTCGAAATTATTTACCGAAAAATAATTTTTTTTCTCAAACTCACCTAACTTTCACCTGATATACCTTCGATTCGTGTTCGTCGAATCCCATCGATGTAAAAGAGGCGACTTTTTGATTAGAAATTCAGAGAAAAATAAATAAATAGAAGAAGAAAGTTGCCCGAAACTTTCCTACAACAAAGTTTTAAAGAAAACAAACCCCCAATGAAGAAAAGTTTCAGAAAAGTATAAAAACGTGTAACGTAGTTTTCGATCACTTTTTCCTAGTTATTTGAAATTTGTAGCGAAACAATTATTCTATACCCGTCATAACGTATATCTACGTCTATTCTATAGTGTAAACGCAAGATTTTCGTATTTACGGCGAATAGTTATGCAATTTGTGTGTTATACTGACATACGGGCACTTTTGAAGTGCAAAACGCAGTATAACCGGTTAAACTTGCGTTAATTTAATTTTGGTTTGGGCTCATAGTGCGTAAGATTTTCAAGTCGAATAAAGTATTATTACTTCAGTGAGGATCAGTTTTGACTTTCCTGCTTGATCTCTTGCAGTGTTCGTGGGATCAAACGTCCACTTATTACCTTTTTACAAATCAGAATAATTGTTAAGTCGCTTAGAATTGTTTTTTTTTTTTTTTTTTTTTTTTAACCCTGTTATCAAGAAAAATTTGGTATTATACCTTTGTAAATATATCCGAACATGTATCACTTAATAAAATAAAATAAAATTTGCCTAATCAACCATCGTTGTGTCTCAGGGTGCCCAGTAAGTGGTTATATCCGAAATTGAAGTGTAAATTTGAGCTCAGTGCCCCACAAAATGGGAGAAAGTAAATTGTACACAATTCCACACAACAACGTGTAATTTGCAAACCTATGTAATCTGCACACAATAAGAAGAAGAGTAATTTGCCCACGTATGTAATTAGCACACAAATAAGGTAGATGTAAATTCCACACACATTAAAAAATAAAAGAACGAAATTGCACATCACCCAAAATATTAAGATTTGTCGGACAGGAAAAAATCATGATTTTAGAGTCATGGTCATTAACCAACAGGAACGGTTCTCCTTTGCATGTATCAATTTTCATCTTATCGAGAATGACGTGAGCATCTGCCATATTCTTCTGAAGAGTGAACGGTATTTTTTTCTGCCGCACATTGTACATATTCCTCCGAACATATTGCTTATCTCGACTTGTAAAAGTAGCTGGAAGATTTTCACTTAGAACACGGCGAATGATTTTGGATGGGCGTTTGTAAATATCGTCGACGCATTTCCATTTTGTTTTTTCACTTACAACCTGGCGATTGAATTTAGCTTCGTCGATGTCATGGTGATGAATACCACTTTCTGACAATATCTTAGAACCCGAAAGCCGTACTGTCGCACTACACGTTCTATGCGCACATCTATACGTCACAAAGTCAATGGTTGTCCGAAATTTGTAATATTTGCACTTATCAACAACCAACAACTGCTCTCTGCGCAAACTATCAACAAATATTAGGCCTGACATAAAGCAGTTTCTGATTAATCAAAAATTCAATACCCGTAAGAAAAGACCAACTGAAACATTCGAAGTGGGACATACTAAGTATAAATATAGATTCGAAAGACGATAGGTATACAATATTTCTACCAAATAAAAAGGTTTTCAAGAAAAAAATAAACGTCTTATTCTCAGTAAGAGATAAGCATGACGAGGCATGAACGATTCAATTGTTCGTACAAACAGTGTGCACAATATATACATGTGCAAAATACCTTCTTGCCCAGAGGGCTCACTTCACCTACGTGTGCAGTTTACCTAAATAATTTAGTTGCTCTCGACAACGTGTGTGCAATTTACATGCGCTCCACAAAACATATCTGACAATGTATGGCTCAATTTCCTAAGCAAAAATTGTTTTAATTCTTTTTTCGGATTACAGGGAGCCAATTGAGGGGTTCAACAGAAAAAAAAATAAAAAAAAAATGAAAATTTGAACTCAGTGCCCAAAAAACATAATTGATTATGAAAAATTTTTAATTAGCGCCGACTTCAAATAATACAAATCTGGCTGGAGAAATTTCAATAGAATTTTTTTTTTAGTCCATTTTTTATTTTATTTCATTTAATTAAATTGGTTTGGCTAAATTACACTCTATTTCAGGAAATTTTAACCAATCTTTATCTGACAGAATTTTTTGAGAAAAAAGAAAAAAAAAACAAGAAACGAGACAAATAGGTGAAATAAAAAACCAGCTAAACGGACGACGTCGAGTTATTCTTAGCTAGTGTACTTGCTGTAAAGTATATAACGTCGAAAATAATAATAAAAAAAAATGGAATCAAGGAAATATAACAACGGGAAAATCTTTTAATTTGGTTTAACAAAAAGATTGTTCACCAAACCTCTGTACAATTCCGTTTATCTTGGGGATAGAGACTCCACAATTTCTCATAACTGCGACTTATATCGTCCACTCACTTTATGTGTCTCATCTAACTATTTTCTCTCTTGTCTATGTCTTTTTTTTCTTTTTTATAGTTCTTCCGCAAAATATTACCCGTTTATTTTATCGTTGGACGAAAGGATTTGTTTGTTTCACAAAAATTTTGTTAAAATAACGTTTTAAAGGGTTGGTGAAAAAGTCGATGGTCGAGCTAAAGAGAGGAAAAAAAATTATATTTGGTTAAATATTTTTGAGCCGTGTAAGTATAGTGGAAACTTGGCATGTCAAAAAGTTTAAATGTATTCTTTTTCTACGTGATCAATTTTTAAAGTTGGGAAACCATTAAATATGTGTCAAATGAACGCTAAAAAAGTTTGGTTTCTATAAACTTGCATCGGCGACGTAGTAATTTAAGGCGCAGTGAATATAAAAACAAAAGGAAAAAAAAAATTGCAAAAAATTATTTTGTGTAAAGTTTGTTAAGTATTTTTGAAAGTACTATTTTGGAATGTTTGTAAACGATTTAATGGCCTTCAACGGAGAAACGAATTATACGTTGAACCAAAAAACGAAAAAGAAAATTGAAGTTAAAAAAAAAGTATAAGCACATTTTAAACTTTAAACATTATTTTAGAAATAGCTTTGATTAACGGAATATATATTTTTGCAAAGCTCATTACTAAAAGTTCCCCGTTTGCCATTTGAATGTTTCTAGTTGAAATTAATTTTTAGCTATGTTGGATATATAAAAATAATAAAAAGTTCGTCTCACTGTCCATTATATATCTACCTTTCCAGAATGATATAATGAGAAAATTTACATAATTCTACACCCACCGCAAAGGTCTTCATAGGCCACGTTATAATTCGAATGTGGTATTCATTAAAATTTTGAACGAATCGAATTCGAAACCAAAAGGTATCTAGGTGTTACGCTTCTGTTAAATAACTAACTATCTACAGGGTGTCCGGTAGTTGAACAGCATAATCTCCAGTATCGATTTTTGGGGTAAAAAAAAAGTTCCTCTTGCGAAATACTGAGAAATGCTTTATGTGTGTACTTTACTCCCCTTAATAGGGAGGTAAAAATCAAAAATAAGATCTTACTTAGTTCCCGAAAAATTGACAAAAATGAATTAAATTTGATGTAGAGGAGAAATTATTAATGTTATTTATTTTCATCCAGCTTTCAAAGTTTTACTCACATTTGTAGGTATCAGAGAGAGGGGCTGCTAATTTTTAAGCGGTTATATATTTTTGTTTAACTCTACGTTTTGTCGAAAAAGAGTTCTAAAATGATTTTAGTTCTACTCAATTTTGTGAAGTTGAAAAATTCAAAAAATTATTATTTCAAATCTAGAAGAATTCAAAGAACTTTTTTGATGAAAAGAAATGGTAGACATCCAGACCGTGTGATACAAAATAGATTCGTATATAATTACATCTTTATAGACGAGAAATTTTCTACAGAACTCACTCCCTAGAGGTGGGTGAGGAAATTTATAATTTTTTGGAGAAAAAAGTAATTTTCTAGCTGTATCTTAAAAAACTGAACAGCATCTTGAGCAGTTTCTTAGTCATATACGGCCTCTTATTAAAAACCATTTGACGATACCCGCTTTTCCCCCATATAAAACAGTAACACAAATGGTAGACGATTAAGAATGTATTATTGAAAATGAAAACTTTTCTTTACAAATAAAAGACGTTACTTTTTCAATTTATTCGTAAATTTTTTTTTTTTTTGCAACACAAAGCACCTGACACCTTTTGAAACGAAAACTTTTTCTTTTTCTCCAAACACCCTTTTGTTCTTACGTTGTTAGGCTACTACTCACAGCTGAAGGGGAAAGGAAAATGCAAAAATTGTCGCATTCCATTTCAAGTTAACACATTCTTTCTTCGGAATGTCTGACACTGCATGCCATCAACTGTACCATCAAGACATTTTTAATTAAATAAAATAAAAATAAAATAAATAAATAAATAAATAGGCCTTAACAGAAAAAGATGATTGGATTCGAAATATTTCTGAAGTTTTCTTTTTTTTAGAGTAAAATAATTATAATTATCTCACTTTTAAATGATCCATCTTGACGCTAATTTGTTGTAAGTGCCACTTAAAAAATGTTTGAGAAATTCAAAAACGATTTTGGTAAATTATGTATTTTTCCTACAGTAGGGATTTGTATTCTGGGTAGAATAACATTAAATTTGAATTATTGGAGTATAAGTCTCCGATGCACAAATATTGTTGTGTGACTTACGATCTGATGGTTTGACAAATGTAGTCCCACATAATCCTTACTGAGAGCTAAGATGTTCACCTATTAATAATACAATGGTACATGATTTCATATATTCCAGTGGTTCTCAACTGGTGCGGTGCATAACTGGTGTCAAAAGCTTGCGTTAAAGGCTCCTTTTTACAGTTACACTGAACACGATATCAGTGTTGTGACAGTACCTAAGTGTCGATATGTCATTGCTATCTTGAAAACATCTACTGTCATGACACTAGGTGTCGCGACATCGATGTCACCAAATCAAACTGGTTTTGATTCCCATGACACTGTTTGATATTTTAAGTGAATAGCGATTGTGACGACTCTGTGAAAAGACATCTTGAGCATCATCTTTCAGTGTCACGACATTAGTGTCATGGCATCACCACATTTAATGTCGCTGTGAAATCGAGCCTTAAATGATGCAAAAAATGTAGCCAATCATATTTTTCAATAATATGTTCTAAATTTTTGTGAAACTTGTCAATGGTATGTTGCATATGTGTGGGAGTTTTTTAGGTGTATCGCACAGAAAAAAATGTTGAGAACCACTGGCATATTGTGTAACAAGTGTGAAAAGTAAGCAGTCTACTTCTAAAACAAGTGAGATATTTGCAGGTCGAGTGTGAACTGAGTGCTGTAAAACTCCCACAAATGGAAGCCACTTTTGCACACATGATATATTACACTACTTATATTGTATTAAAGAAAAATTAAGTCAGCTGATAATTTAGTATCACATCAGATAACGACAAAATATTCCTTATAGAATGATTTTCAAAATACTTCAGTGATTTTTTATCTCTGGTTTCAGAAATTAAATATGGGAAGAAGGTTACTTAGTGCCTTCAATTAGGGAAAAAAACGTTCAAGAATATGGCCCATTATTCTTGTTGACTCTGATGAAGTCAGCAATCTTCCAACTGGAAGTAGGAAATTGTCTAGTTTTTCTGACTATCTAGGGGCAATAGATACAATGAAATCTCCTTATGATAATCGCACTTAATATTATAAACCGCTTATTATTCTAGAATAACCCCATCCAATTCTCCCATTTATACAGATTAGGTTTTTTAATGTAATCAAAGGTCGCGTATTGTTCCCTCATAGAGGGGCACCTGAATAAAATGCCTATTTCTGTGAATTTAAAAGAAAGAAAAAAATATTTTCAAACTCATTAAATAGTGTGTTCCAAAAGATGCAGCACTACTAATGTTAGCTGTCAATCATAATCACTTGCCACCAAATCTGTGCTCTTTTGCACATCTTCTTGCACAATTTACTCTCTTTTTCTTTATTACCATCTCAACTAGCTTTTTTTTTCAAAATTTTTATGATTTTCCAACCTCTGTTTAATGTTATTGTGGGGACTCAACTCGTACGAGGTATAGGGGCTCAGACTCGTTGATGACAGTCATTGCCACAAGGCTGCCAAATAATCGTCTCTATAATGTAAAATCAAATGCACAAATTACATTCAATCTTAATTAATTGCATGTACATGCAAGTAATGTACGAGTACCAAACTGTGACCAATCTTAACAATACAATGATGTCACAAGTTTGTACACAAACCGGTCTGCCATTTCTTATCACTACAAGAAATGACGCACCAATCTGTTTGCATAAACATATGTAATTACTATGTATGTGTGTTGGTGTGTGTGTAAATACGCCCATTTATAAACCGTCCAAACCAGCTCTAAAATTGCCAGTATTTGCCCAGGTTTTGGCTTAGCCGCGGATATGTTTACATATGAAGTGGCAGAACACACAAAATCTGTAGATTACCTTCTGGTGAGAATATCTTTTCACAACAAAGTATTCCACAGTTATAGTCTTAAGTCACTTTATATTATAGATGTCTCAGTGCCATCACATTAGGCAGATTTCACATATTTGGTTTTCTCTTTATTGGTAAAGTCTCATTTAGGGTTATCACCTTTAATTATTTGTAAATTATAGATTCAAAGTGTTGCAGGGGAAAACTACTGCATTTCAGTCATACTGGAATTACCATTATAGGAACATATTATGTTCATCAGGCAATCTGTGCGTTCACTCGAGCTGAATAGGCAGAAAAGGTGTAATCATTTACGTGTAAAACGTAAGCAATTAGACCGATGTAGAATACGGCTATTAATACCAAAATATGCTTACTGTTCTCTAGAGAACAAAAGAGGAGACTGAGCAAAATATTGTGGCAGAAATGCATACACTGAACGTTTGAATCACTTAGAAAATGTGAATCTACATTAGTACGTCGTAGCATGAACTCCAAAAGTAACCTCTTATTGCGTGATATCGAATGCAATGGTACTAACGGTAGTAAACCTCCATTGAGCAAGAGAGTGCATCTACACATGCCAGTTCATGTGTTTGATCGAGCGGAGCTTGTATAATGGGAACATCCGGTAGGTAAAACATTCGAGATGAAAAATAAAACAATGAAATAATATTAAATTCTAGAACTAATAAATCCTTCACTTTGAAATACCTCTTTCAGATGCGAAGGTCGGATTAAACTTCTGAAGGGCTGGGGTCAAGAGACAGTCATTCAAAAAAAAAAAGAGAAGAAAAAAGTAGATAATGTATTTTTTTTTCTTAGTCGGTTATTCTACATAGGTAGTTCAAGTTTTCTAATTTTTTCTGGGCCGGATGACTTCACCAGGGTTCAAGGAAGTTTGGCCACCATTCCCCCCTTAGCTTCACCTCGGACCATCTTCCACACAGCATTCAATAAATAAAATTATAATTAGCTTCATGCGCATGCTGATGACTAGGGTTGTGAATTTAGTGACCTAAAAACATGTTGAAAGTGCATCTAACAAATTCCTCTATTTTACTAGAAAACGCTCTATAAATTTCCTAAAAATGGAAAAAATTCCCCAAGAGGTTGAAACAATATGGGTATCATTTTAGACAGAAAAATGAGTAGAATTGAAAAAAAAAAATTTTTTTTAATATAAAAATACAAATATGAACTGCAATTTGAACCGAATTTTATATTTTTTCAAAACCTATTGTAGCTTGTTACGAGAAATAATTCGAGCATTTTTAAATTTTCAAATTAAAGAAAAGAGTGTTATCTGATAGAATTTGTAATCTGCACATCAGGTGTGTCTTTTAGATTTTTCTACTTTTTTTTTTTTTTTTTTTTTTTTCAATAGATTTTTAATTTTTATTGCGTTTTTTTGGTTTTTATCGTTCCTCGAAAATTTTTTAGTTTTTTCTTCAAAATTCCCTAAAAATAGCAAAATGAAGCTGAAAATGCTTAAAAATACTTTAAAAAAAGCTAAATAATGCTCAAAAACGCTCTATTAGGTTGGAAGTGCCAAAAAATGCCCCAACAAATAAGGCTAATTTTCACAGAAATTTTTTGATTTGAAAAATTATGTACTCCATTCCTAAATAGGCTGAATTAGGGGAAAAAATGCTAAAGCACTAAATTCACAATCCTACTGATGACGAGTTGTAAGTTTACGAAAACAAAATATTGATAAAACATGTAGTTATACCGAGAAAAAAATGGACAGCACCATGATTCACCTAAAAAAGGAAAATTCGTTCATTTTCCAAAAAATTCTCATCATTCAACGAGGTTGCATCTTTTTTCAAACGTTATAATATGTTCAAGAGATTGGGTTTCCGTATGCCTATCATTGAACGTTATTTTTTGTTCACTCGTCAGTAGGTAGGTATACTTAATTAAGAGCTGCTTTTCCACTGGCTTTTATCTCTCACCTCTCCAACTCCTTTTACACAGGTACGTAATTTACCCAGGCGTTGAAAAATAATCTTTGGTATACCTACTTATTGACTTTTTATTTATTTAAAATTTCCCTTTTTTCTTATCGGCTAGGTACTTTAATTTTCCTAAAAAGATAAGTACCCACGGAAAAACTGAAAAACTGAAAAACTTGGAAATACATTTCCATAGTCTCTCCATGAAATCTTTCCGGAAATCTAACTTTTGAAAATTGTTAGCAAACGATTTTTCACAAATCGATTTTAATTTTCTCTCATCGCTCTTCTCGGCCATCATCAAATTTGAATTATTTTTTCTTGTATTATCTACCTATTTTCTTCGTTTCTTATTTTAACTTTTCATAGCTCAATTTTGCTGCTTGTTTTTTAATTTTGTTCGTTTTTAGAAATTTATGAATACTCCACATTTCATTAGATATTATATGGATTTAAGATTAAAAAAAACTCTTGCGCAGCAAACTGCTTCGGAAAAAGCAGGTTTTAGAAAAACACTTCGTCTGGTAACGAAAGAAGAACACTGAATTTATTTTACAAGGATTTTATTTTCTAAACAAAAACGGATGTACCGTCTGGTTGATCTGGACCAAAACAAGTATGTACAGTCATCGTTAGAATTAATGGTTTTATCAGCTTTTGAGCCATTAAACCTCCAAAATCGGAACAAAAATGACGTACTGAAAGTACTATCCAGTCGATCCGTACCAAAATCCACGTTTGGGATTCTTATTTTAGTACTAATGTTTGTACCGAATTTCGTGACTATCGAATAAAATTTTCGGCCTGTACCATGTAAACAAGAATCGTATATATATATATATATGAATTCGAGTTAATGGTGCCAAAAGTCATATTTTTTCATGAATCCAAAAACGTTCTAGATCTTAACCTACGGTCTTTTCATGAAAACGATTTTAATAAGCTGGTTTGAAGGAACCTGCTTAAAAATGGTAGATTTATAGGCTAAATTTAATACATTTTTTGTTTTCCATATAATTATTTATTTTGAATGATATACAGACTAACCGGCTAAGTTTAATGGGTATTTTGAAAATAAAAAAAATGAGAAAAAATTCAATTTGAGAAAAAAGAGGAAATTTAGTTCCCAGTAGACCAAAGTTTTTGCATTGATAAACCTAACCATTAAGAACTAAATGAAAATGGCCGATTTTCTTTAAAAACCAGCTAAAATATCAGTCGTTTTTCGGAAAAAATGGAATTTCACTTTTGTTTTTTTAATAATGTTTTAATGCTTTTTACGCCAAGCGTACAATTCGTTCATCGTGAAATACGTACTTTCGTCCTCCTTTTTACCCAGTTTGCTTGAAAACGGTATATTAAAATTGAACTCACGAAAGGGTTTGTGGTGGGGATAATGAAAATTATCATTTTCCCATTTTGACTTGTTTTTTTTTTTTTTTTTTTTTTTTTTAATGTATACTGTGTAAATTTATGTATAATTAATTATATATATACATACATACATACATACATACATAATTATAGATACCTATGAAACAAGCACAAGTCGAGATCCTTTCAAGATATATACTGGACTGGGTGAGGTCACTTTGCTAAGTCGAGTCGAGTCGACTTGTTAAAGTATATATCAGTTTTTTGGCATCTCTTCAGCCTCCAGACCCTATATTTAAAATTTTCTCCGGTCCTCATTTTGTTACTTTATATAAACTTACACATAATTGCACAGTTCTTGTGTTTCACTTTTCTCACTCGGGACATCACAGTAGTTGCTCGTGATAAACATCCTTTGACAAACTAAGACCTAAACATCAGACGCACAGAATGAGGCTTAATTTGTGACAACATCGCATTCATTATTTTTTATACCTACCGTAATGAGTTTATTATTGGTGTTGTACAGTTTTTCTAGTGTGTCACAGGTTGTTCAATGTATACTTGAGGCTCGATATATCCAGGATTCATGTAGGTATATAATACATAAGTATATTATAAACCCTGAAGTACGACACTGGTTTTTTTCTAGCCTGGTAATACTGTTCAGTTCGTTATTTTAGTAAAACATTGAAATGTTTTTTGTTGCTTTATAGTTGGCGCATGCGCAAAAATTTTTAAATAATATTTGTGTAATTTAGACTGAAAAAACGGGGTTGTACATTTATTATATTGATTTATGTATTTATCCTCAAAATTTTGTGTCCACGGTTTTGGGATAACAAAAAAATGGATGATAGAGCTAAAATTTCTACAAGAGAAAGTTCTTATATAGGAGCAGTGGAGCCATTTCACTAACACTTTACATCATTCAGCCGCTTACGCCGTTCACGTCTCCTTTTGTAAAGTGTAAAGTCCGCTAAGAATCTGATAGAACTATTCGCCAAGTTAAAGTTTGCTTAAAGTTGTAAAGTGTTAGTGGAATAACTCCCCAGATCTGAAAGAAGTTTGGTGTTTATCGGGTCAGTATAGTTTCCGAGAAAACTGTAATACAAAAAATTCCAAGAAAAGTCATTTTTCAAGGATTATGAGAAAAAAAAAATATTGAGCTGAAATTTTCATGATAGATTATTCTGATGTAGGTGCAAGTCTGATAGAAGTTTGGTGCTTATTGGTTTAATAAATTCTAAGAAAACTGAAGTAGAAAAATTTCTGAAAAAAACTTTATGTTCACAGTTCTGAGAACACCATGAAAGAGATAGGGCTGAAATTTTCACGAATGGTATTCTTTATATGGGTTAAATTTTAATAGGAGCTTAGTGCTTATTTATTCAGTAGTTTCCGAGAAAACTGGAAAACAAGAAATTCCTGGAAAATCAGTTTTTAGCAATAAAAATATACCGATAGTTTTTCGTGATTATTTTACCTGAAACTAGCAATGAAATATCGATAGATTGTTACGTTTTTCAGATATCGATAGATCTCTCTGTTTGTCAGATATTGATAACATCGATATTTTTTCGAAAGTTTTTCAACTATTTGGAAATTGAATTAGTAATGAAAATCGGCAAACTGGGTTTTCTAGCGAAGTATTGCTGCGCTAGAGTTTTTTTTGTCCTTAAAATGGTGAAAGCTGTAAGATTTAGATATTTTTGAATCACATCTTAAATATGATGACTGAGGTAAAGCATACTTGACAACTAATTCCTGGAATTTATTATGTAAGAATAACTTCTCGTCGGATAATTCATAGAATGTGTCCAATCACCTGGTTACACTGATTAGCTAAACATTAATTACCGTATTCTCAAACCTCATTTTTCATAAAGAGACACTTTGCAAACCCTTGGCCCATCAACGTCCCATGGGTAAGGTGAAGGAAAAATGGCAGTTCATGAAAAGTGACGTTTGCGAATACGGTTGAAAGTGTTGAATAAAAAATAGCACGTTTATATAATTAAACTATTTGTCTTGGAAGAAAAATGAAAGTTCTATTCTTTCGACTACGAAAAAGGGTTAGGTGTGGGGACATTGAACATTATTTACTTTATAAGAAAAAAAAAAAGATTAATATCATTTCACCATTTTCACCTAATTTTCTTTTATTGTAACTTATATAATTATGTATATATACACGTATATGTATAATATACATATATATGTATATATACATGTACATGTTTCGCCCAAAATTTGAGTTTTTGATTTGAGAAAACTACGAAAGGGGTAGAGTTTAGATTTTCAAAAAAGGTAATTATTATATAGGATTAGGTCTGATAGGAGTTTGTTGCCTATTGACTCCGCTGTTTAAAAAAAAAAATTAAAAACAAAACAAAATTTTGAAAGCGAGAAGCAAGTCTCATGTGTTGCTTGAAGTATCTGTTCCGTATTTACGACGAAAAGGGTTATTTTACTTCTGTAACAATGAAATTTCGATAGATCGATATGTTTGTTGGATATCGATAACTATCGATAGTTTTTTTTTTGCAATTTTTTCGTTCATTTAGAATTCAGGATCATGTTTTTTGGTTTGTAGACTGCTGTAAATTGTCGGAAAACTGAGTTTTCCGGCGAACTATTGATGGAGTAGAGATTTTTTTTTTTCGCAAATATTTCGAGCCTTTTTCCAGCAAATGTAGGTAAAATAATTCGTCCACCGTAAAATACCTACGTAAATTCTTATTTTTTGTCTGTGAAATAGTGGAAACCAATTGGAGCCTAGATTCTTCGAATCCCACCTTAAATTTGATGACTGACATAGAGCACACTTGACGGTGACTCCTCGTCAGATAATGCACGGAATTTTCAGTGAGTATTACAAAACGACAGTAAATTTAAAGTACCTAATAGTGTTTCAGAAAAAATCCTTTTCACTATCGCACGATCGAATAAAAATATATGCAATTGATATTTTACTTAAATACATGTCATAAAAAGGGCGAACCGTAAAATTCGGCGAGTAAAGTTAGGTAGGCACTACATAAAGTTTACATCCAAAAAGAGAAGACGTTACGTAGTTAAGAAAGGAGGCTTCCTTGTTTCGGGTACCAACCTATAGTTTTATTATTGATCGTCCAAGATTCGGAGCGAAGCAAAAAACGGTGGCTTGGAGGATGAGTAGATTTGTTAGACAGAAGGAAATAAGGTAGGTAAATATCTGCCATCGCGAGCATATCGTACGTAGTTGTTATTTCTTTGTTGCAATTCAAGTGGCAGAGCTCTGTACGTGTAGGCCTACACGTAATAAAAATTTACTCCGTTTCAACTGTCAAATTCAGTCAAATGCAAGGCGCTGTTTTTAAGTTACGCCGCGCAACCTGTATATGTAGTTTTTGAAATCTTTTTTCGATTTTGACACGTGAGTGGGTTAGAGTTTATAAATTTATGTTGAAAAAACTATCGTAACACGGCGCATTTCGGACGTGGGAAGCCTTCGAACTTTTTTCAACTGATATTTCTCGATGAATTGTTAATTTAGACTTTATTTTAGTAGTGATTTAGCGAAGGGGAAAGTATGGTAACTTATGCGAAGAAATTTTAGGGTGTGCGGATGGGGAAAAACATTTTCTACTCCACGAGCGAATGGAATACCTAGACTGAATCGATTTTGTGACGTGCCGGCATTCAGAGGTTAAATGTTTATTTTTACTCTCCCCCTTCTCCAAATAAATATTCTCTTTGTTTTTATGGAGTAACTTCAATATTTTTGTGCATGCATATCTTATTATTTGAAATTAATCAAAGAGAATGAAGAGTAATGATGAGAAATTATGAAAAAATTCACTTTTTAATTGTACATAATATGAATAAGAAAGTAGGTAGATAAAATGGGTAATTAAATAATGCTCAAGTACGAGGAATTAACTATACCAATTTGATTTGGTTTCCACAGTCGAATTAACTGCCATTTTCATATGTATCCAACACCTCTAATCCTGCACTGCAAATTCTTTCTGTAAAATTTTTTCGAACTTAATTTTTCTGTTATCTATATTTATCAAATCTTATTTATCAACAAATAATTACTCTACACCTATATTTTCTTACATCACTCTCCATATTGGTTTCTGTTGTGTAGGTGATAGCCAATGTGAAATTTTTGGGAATGAAAAGGAGGACCCACAGCTACTCGACAACTATTTACTAACTCAACTACTATGTACTTACCTTATATTCATTACAGCCTAAGATTGAAAATTCTTCTTCCCCCATTTTATCCAATAAGGAGACAGTAATCGTGGAATTCCGAGGACATTCAAAAATTATTCCCTTTCAGGCACATTCTGAGCAATTGGACTTCTCCAACCGCTCTTCTATGCGTGAAGAAGTTATCCTCTCAATACTCTACCATAGTCACAGCCACATACACCACTTTTTATCTTATTTTAAGACTGCTTTCATCTAATTGTCCCTTATGTCCCAACGACATCTCCTTCTCTATTAATCACTTCTTATTCACCTGTCCTGCCACCCAGTTTCCACAAATTTCTCCAAGTTTTCCTTCAAACCGCCCAGAATTTCTTGATCTCTCCTTTCTTCACTTGGAAAGTACGTTTTATTTAGCAGTGTTTACGCAACTTTCCTTCCTTTAATCTAAAAAACATAATTTAGCAATGGCCTTTTGTATAGCTGGTCTAAACGATAAGTGATCAATTATAATTTCAAATTTCTTCTTAAAATAGAATATTGTAACAAATGGAATGTTGGTAATTAGCGAGCACTACAAACTTCACACAAGTGAAAACTACCTTACCACACTCGTTACATATATTGTATTTTTTGTAACGAGGCCATACGAACAGTATGTGGTAGAATAAATGTTCGCCAAGTTATTTTCATTTCGTGCTCTAGAACTGGCCACTTTATGTACACTAGATGAAAATGCGCCTTCGGTTATCACCATCTTGTCGTTTTCAAATTTCTTTGTATTATAAATGGATAGTTTATGCCAAAAATATCGTAATTCCTCAGTCAGGTATCTCTGCAGCCCCAATCCCCTGAATCTTCGTAACATTTTATTCCACTAAACCGATGGTTTGGTAGGCCTACATTTTCTCCGAGAAGTTCGTGCTGGGTAAAAAAGGTATGGTCGACAGCTTACAAGAGACAACGATAACGAAAGTAGTGTACGTACAATAATCTACAGTGGAATCGACTATGCAGCAATTTCTAAAAATCTGTTGTTCTTCGGTGTAACATTACTAACATAGGCAAGGCACCGATTCTGTTAGACATCCTCCTTCATGCTGTACCTACAAAAATACAGAGAAATTGCTAAATACTAAATAGAACTACAAAAGTTATAAAATATTCGCTGAGCAAGTTGTGGTGCTCATTACTCATATTACTAATAATGGCTGGAGATAAAATATTGTCATTTGGTAACGCCAGTGTTTCTTTTTTTTTTTTTAATTCGGTCTAAATCCCACGTTAGTCTCTTAATAGCAAATATGTATAGGAAAATTAATTCCACACTCATACGATATGGCTCGAGGTGGAAAATTAATTTCAATAGTACAACCCAATTATTCGTTTAAACTTAGATTAGCTGCTGAATTTGACAGTGATTTAACCGAGCTAAAATCCTGTATTTTATAGTAAAAAGCGACTATACATAGACTCGCGTGAACACCAAACTCGCATACCTAACTTTTCCCTGTCTCAAAGTTGAGCAAAGCGAATCGTTTCGAAATTTTATTCGTCAACGTGCCAACTTTTTTTCAGTTCCGTACGAAAACTGTTTCATTTCGTCTTTCTATTTGAACGCCATCCAGTTGAAAGAAAGAAGAAAAAAAAAAATTTTTTCCTCTTCTCTTCCGTCAAAAATTTAGTTTCTTCTGCAGTTTTTCAACTATAACTGCGGTAAATCGACATACCTACTCAGTACTGGAAAATAAAGTAAGAGAAAAAAACAACAAAAACAACAGAAAAACAAAAGACGAAGCTAAATGAAAAGTTCATACACACGGAAACCACGAGTAAACAGAAGAAAAGTAGGTCAAATTGCTTTTTTTGTTCTCTCCATTTCTAGCGTAAAAACAACTTAAGAGGAAAAAAGAAAAAAAACCCACGATTTTTTGAGCTTTTCGTCATTAATCCAAACTTAAATTCCAGTCACCATATTTTCAAACGTTTTTGTGTTTATGTGTTTTATTTTCTTCACGTGTTTCTCCTTTTTTTCGTTGTCATTTATCGTTTACTTTGGCTTCGTATTTCCATAAATTGATGAATCATTCACTTATTTGAAACCTCAGTATCGTCCACCATTTCTTCACTGTTTGAGAAAACATTAAACGAACGCCCTATTTTCCTTTAGGATAAAGTGTCTGGATGCTCTCGATAAAAGGAATAGAATCTTTTTAACCATGCTCGATATAGAGAAATGGGCGGAAATACTTTTTCGAAGAGGCTATCTCATACTCCAGGAGGTAGAACTTTAAAAAAAAAAACTTTAGTTCTCAAAAGGTGCCAAATTTCCAAACACAATTCGGTGGATAAGTTTTGATGAGATGTTCTCTTCTAAACATGACAATAATACTATATCGTGTTTGTACCACATGGTATTTTTATCAAAAGAAGTTCGTTCAGTTGTTCTATTTGAGATGTCAATTTATTGAGTTTTTTCTGCTTCTAGAACTGACAGAGAATTACAACGGTAGGGATCGAATGATTGAGCAGAGAACGAAATTTTAAGGGAACTTATCGAGAACTAGAAGTTCAAGTTAGTGTAACACGTTTTCACCATATCGAACATACGTATTATGGTATGTTCCGAAGGGAACTTTTGAGTCTAAATTGAAGCAGTGAGTTAACAGTCCGAGTCCATAAGTATTTTGAAACAGAATAAAAGCAAGTATGAGACAAGTGTTTTTTTTTTTTTTTTTTTAAACGATTTTATAAAAAAAAATCTTATTTTTATTATGATTTAACGCAGTAAGCCTTACAGACGCCAACTTGGGAATTTTTGAAGGGGCTAGGCCCCCAATAATTTTGTAAATTCAAGTAACTTATATACTACGAACTAACACATACTTTTTTTTTATATATATATTAAATAACTCAATTACAAATTCGAAGTCTAGGTTAAATATGAACCAAAATTCTTCATCTCACCCTCAATAATTTTACGAAGTGGTTGCCATTGATAAGCCTTCTAAAAACACGTAAAATGGAACAATGTAGGTAGAGGTACCAAAAAAGAAATTTCCATCATTTTTTCAAAAAATTATAAAACGTTATTCTTCTGCAAGAAATAATGGTTAATGGTGTGTGTTGATCTTCAGTTAAAATTTTTATAAATTTAGTCTTGTGTTGGCTGAAGTTTTTTTATTTTTTCTATTTGGTAGTTTCGTTAGATAATCTACCGCGGTTGAACACTTTTTGCACCACTGAAGTATGTTTTTTCTTTGTGGAAAAATTTTGGTGACGCCGACGCCCAAATTTTTTTGGCTCCGGCTACTAGGAAGATAAAATAGCTTCTGCTGTTGGTGACGTATGTACCGTTCGTTGTCATCCCTTATTTTACCATTTACAAGGTGATTGATTACTGCCAGCAATACCCATCGTTGATTCGTGTAAAATTATCCCATTTTTAAGGTTCCTCAATCCCTTCATTCTCTGAAAACCCATCTAACTAGCAAGTAAAATGTCCCTCTGTTTCTTTTTTATTTTTTATTTTTTTTTGTATCTTGATAGCCGAGGGTGAAAAACGGATGTCACCTCAATACGACGACCCTCTTTAGACAACAAAATTTCCTTTTTTTCTGAAAGATAATGGAAGTAGTAGAGGCATACTGAATTAAATTATTGCGTATCATAAAAGTCGAATGACCAATAGAGCAGCTTTCAGTCGAGAGATATTTCGTGCAGGGTTGAAGGAAAATGAAATGAAAATGTAAATTCTACGGTGGGTGTAATGTAGAAAGAATATGCGAAAAACTGTCAAACTCCTATACAAAGAAATACACCTTCCTTACCTTTCTGTGAAAACTCGATGATTTTCGAGGAAATCAGGGTTGAAAATTAAAATTGAGTTGAAATTGTTCACTGAGGTTACTTCTGGCAATTAATGAAGAGTAGGTGAGCGGTTGACTGAACAAAAAAAGGAAATGTGGCTTAAGCTTATAAACAAATTTAACAACATTTTAATTTTCAACCCTGTTTCTTTTGAAAATTTAAGTTTTCACAGAAAGGTAAAGTATCCAAGTAGACATTTTTGTGTGTCACTATAATATTCGTGTACATTAACATTTCATCATAGAGTGAAGGCAATAATTTGGGATACTTTAAGAGAAATTTCAAATTTAGAGCTGAACTGTAAATTCAGTTTTAAAGTTACAGCATTGTTTCATGGCTCTTTGTAACCAGAAATCTATCTACTATTAA
This sequence comes from Ericerus pela, assembly GCA_011428145.1. Lineage (NCBI taxonomy): Eukaryota > Metazoa > Arthropoda > Insecta > Hemiptera > Coccidae > Ericerus > Ericerus pela. The sequence goes on from WOFM01000130.1 coordinate 308,312, forward strand.
TTTAAACATAGTATTAAATTAAATTTCATTATTTTCATAACTGATAACAATGAAACTAAAAAACATCAAAATCATTTGTTTGTGACACTAATGGTTTAGATAGTAATAGTTATTGCATTATAGTTTGTGACACTCTCATAAAAATAACCTACACCAACTACTTTACCAAATAATTATTTAATAGCTCCTTGGAATGGGAAATCTTTATATTACTATCCATTTAAGTAAAGTATTAAATTAAATTTTATTATTTTCATAATTTTTAATTGCGAAGTAGGTGATGGCTAATCGTGTGATTTACATCGGCTCATGGAGCAAATTTCATACTCGTATCAAAAGAGCCTACTTTTCGCACTTGTATCATAACATTTATTTTGTCAAACGTAGAAATAAATGCTAGGTACTCATGAGGGGTTGAAGGATACATTACTCAAGCTATTATCGTAACCGGAAGTTAAACTACTTTGGGCAGCAATGGTATTATGAACGTACGTCTTATGTTTTGTGTTTGTGTTTGAAGAAAAATCACTTTTTTTTTTTGGATTTTCTCAAAGTAAAATATTGTGAGCGGTCGTTAATAATAACTATACTTTGAAATAATGATCCGTAAAAAGAGCGTAGACTACGCAAAAGGGAAAACTCATATTTCCGTAAATTTATTAAATCATTTGTACGAAAAAGCGGTCAATGGCTAATGCCCTATAAAATTTTTCAGGAATGATCTATTTCATAAATTCTTCTCTGTCAAGTTACAAAATTACTTCCTCTACCACGGCGGTGTAGCTACAAAAGTGGTGACATTGACTTCAAGATATTTCATCAGTAATTTTTCACCCATGCTTTTGTTGATGTTCATTATAAAATGAACGCAGGTGAGACTGTGTCAGAAAATTGATTCTAAAAATTTTCCATTAGTAGAACCGATTATTGGTAACTTTATTTATGAAATGAAATGTTAGAGAGACTGTTTACTTGCAGGTAATATGAAAACGTCACGAATATTGGATTCATTTCTTAGTGAAACTCTATTGAATTCCTGACATCGACATAAATTATGCAATCACATTCAAAAATATTTGACCACCTAGTTTATTAAAAATTAATTTCAGGTCTCAATAGATTTTAAATTTTTTATTTTTGCAATAAAATTATAATATGTTCTGCATAACTTCACTTACCTTTGAGAAATAAGCTAACTTTTTTTCTCTTCAGAGAAATAAAAACTTTAATATAGGTCAAAATTAGTAACACAAAAGTAAGTATCCAGTACTTTCACCAATTTTGGTGAATACAATTTATTTTTATGAATTAAAAAAGTATACCTACTAACAAAGTTTATCACATTTTTGTAAATAACTATCAGAAAATTTCATGTCTGATAAAATGGAAGTATTATTTGAACTTTTTTTTAACTTTTTTGTTATTTCCTATTTTATTTTTTATTTTTTTATGATAAATTTCAAAAGTGTTGTGAGATTATTCCATTTAAAATGTACTGATTTGCAACTTTGGTTTTAGAAATTCTTAAAAGTAAAAAATTCGGGCTGATAAGATATTTTTTTAAATAATGGGAAATTCAAAAATTAGTATAGATTACATCAACTGACCTTTAAATTTAAAGCTTTACAACATCTAATTGTGATAAATTTGTGTATTCACATATATTGTGAAGCGAAATTCGAAAAATAAGAGAGACACGTGAATTCTCGAATTTGGTTATATTTACCATAAAAAGACTTCAATTGGAATATAACAATCCAAGTATGTAATGTTGCGACATATATCTATGTATAGAGCTAATATGTAACATAAGCAGAATGTTTAAAAATGTTTAAAAATAATTTATGACAGGTTGTATGTAGTACCACCAACTGTCGTTTATATATCTGTACCATAATGCATGAATGGCCAATGTCAAAAAATTGGTTTTGAGAAAAATTCGATTGAAGAAAAGTACTGGAACAACAGGCATAGTTCTACATAAGAATTACATTTCGAGAAAATTTCATCTCTATCCCTTTTATAGTTTCCTCAAAATCCTGGAAAAACCACTTTACCAACATTATTTCATTTTCACGTTTTCTAGAAAACTACTGAACCAACATAGGCACTAAACTTTTCTCAGATTTGCAGCTACGTAAGGAAAATCTATTGTAATAGTTTCAGTTCGATTCCTTCGGTAGTTCCCTTAAAATCTTGGAAAAATAACTTTTCCAGAAATTTTTTTCTCTCCAGTTTTCTGAAAAACTATTGAACCAATAAACAACAAACTCTTATCAGACCTGGACCTGTATAATTACTTTCATGAAAATTTCATTTCTATCCTTTCAGCAGTTTTCTCAAAATCATGAACATAAATGGGCTATACATATCGCATGTACAAGTCACAGTCAATTTCCGAAATCAGCCTTAATCGAAAATGCTTAGGCATTTACCATTTTGCGGTCAAATGCTATAATGAATACGCATTACAGCTTCTAACTGAATGAAATTAGACATTATGTATACTGCGCATCACTTTCTGGAATTTTCTATGATTTCATTATAGAATTAGCCAAATTTTATCAATATTATTCGTTTGTAAAAATTAATAAACCATCGAATACTGATATAGTCAAATTGATTCAAACGTATTTTTAATAAAAATATAATATGGAAAAATCTCAGTCACTTCATGTATATTTTTAAAAATTATAATAAATTCTTACCTGTACCTATTAAGCATAAAAAAAAAAGAAAAAAGCTAGAAATGACTGAAATTTTTCCGAATTATATTCGTTAATAATAAGTTTCAATTAATTTGACTATAAGTTGTCGGCTCCAGGGATCAAACTGGCAACATATTGGTTGATTAAAGCGACAAAACTATCCACATGGTTATGCCATTGCCAATAGTCAGTGGAAGGTGTGCATTCGTATGTTCATGTCTCCACAGCCACTCCCCCAGTGATGCAGCAACAAAGCAGCACGACATCACTTCAGAGGGTGGAGCTGGGCTGCTGCTATGTGGTAAATGTTTCTAAACCCGCAATGCAGGCTTACACCATCATGGCTCAATGCCACTCTATGAAGGGGGGTATGTGAACAGCATGGTTGCGTATCCGTTTCAACATTGGGGTCACTAGTTTGTAGGTTGTTGACTCCGTGAATCAAACTGGAAACATACAGGTTGATTAAAATGACGATGCTATCCATGCAGCTATTCTGTCACCGATGGCCAGCGGAAGGTGTGCGTTTGTATGTTTCACATCCTCACATTAGTGTTTGATGGTTTGTTAATTTTGACTAATGAATAATATTGACAGAATTTAGCCAAATTCTATAATTGTAGAAAATGTTGGAAAATGATGCGCATTATCTGTACAATACCTAATTTCATTTAGTCAAAGCTATAATACGGATTCATTATAGCATTTGACCACAAAATAGTAAATTCCTAAGCATATTCAAAAAAGGCTGATTTCGCATTTGACGTGACGTATATATAATAGGCAACCTATTATATACCTATATATACACTAAAAAATTATGTGAAAATAGGGAAATGGTAACAATCGTTTTCGTTTTCAAATGAAATGGATAATTTTCATCATCCGTATCCCTAACCTTTTTGCCAGGTCAATTTTCATATCTCGTTTGCGATCAAACTTGATAACAATGTGAAAATAATGGATATTTGTTCGGTGGAGACGACCTTGTAGCAGAAACAGGGGTCAGAAAAATCATTAAAAAAGATATGGGTACCCTTCCCCCCCCTTTAAAGATGAAGCTATATGCACCCTTTATCCGAAATTCAGTGTGATAAAGTTCATCAAATTGTATCTAGTTAATGTCGTGGAATTATATGAATTCATGATTAAAGTTATACCTTTAGTACAAAAATGAAAACGTCTTAGATCAGTGTCGCTAAATACAATGCAAACGCAGAAAATGGACGTAACTTCGAATAAACTTCGAGCGCCTAGTTTCAGAATTTATTTCCTTTTGCGTTTAGCTCATCTAATGGCATCGTATACATTTGAAAAGTGAAATTTTGTGTACAACACTCAGTTAAATGTGTAAATAATACAGGCACCGACAGTAAGTACCTACCTGACAAAAATACTAATTTTAGTTCTTCCGGAACGATAACCGCCTCTTCTTCCGCCTATCAAACATGATGAATACCCACCACCGCAACCACATTTCAGCTGCAGTAAGAGAGAGTGCTCAAGGGTTGAATGTACTCGGCCGCAGAAACGCAGAATTACATTTTGAACAATAAATTATTTGGCTGCAGATGCCAAAAATGAAATATTCGGTATTCGTGAATTTAATTAATTCGAGGAGATTTATCACACATTCATTTTTTTTTTTCGGCGAGTGTAATTGTTCTGGAAAAATTATCACCACTGGAGGGCGATGTGCGTACTCTAATTATCGGTGTTCGCTATAACCATCCTTGAGGGTCTCAAAAAACAAATATTTGATCAATTTTAACGACGTGTCAATTTCAACAAACACATAGACGGACTTACAGACAGACACTTTCGATTTTGTGACTTATTCGTTTCACCACGGAAAACATACAACAATAAGTTTAGATAATTAGCTTTACTAGGTGAAATGCGGATTGAAGTATGATAACAGCTAATGAGGCTAATGAGAAAATCTCGACCGAGTTATCGAAGCTGGCCAACTGCTGCTTCGTTGAATTCGTTTCACACGGTTATTCCAAAGAAATTCAACAGTGTTGTATATACCCGCAGACCAAAAAAAGTGGCACACCCAGATTTGAAATCGAAAATTTCGCAAACTACCGAATGTATTGGGTTAGTTTGAAGCTCTTCACGAAGACAAATTCCTGTTTTGTAAACATTGTTGAAGACATTTTTTTCAATTTTTATTCCTTCACGAGCTGTTGCCCGCAACCTTACTTGCGTAGTGTGCGATAATTGTGTTTTAATCTCTTTATAAAGACCCAAATGAAATTCGATGAAAAAAAAAAAAAAAAAAAAAAAAAACCGAAACAGAGAAAGAGAGAAGAAGTTTTTGTTCAATTCTTTTTTACTGTTTTTCGTTCGTTTCAAGAAATGTTTTGTCCGTTTTCATGTTTTCACATATAATGGTAAAAATTGGGCTACGGACTTCCTTGATGAGTGTAAACCTTCCTCGGAATAACACAATTTTCTCTGGAAAATCTTACGCAAATTTGTCCAGCGGTTTTGGAGTGATATTGTTTCCAACAGTTTTTAGCCCGTAATATTAATTTTATGTATGTAGTGACAGAGATGTAGAGAATATACTGTTTTCATCAAAAATTCCAAAGCTTTCTTGGCAGAATGTTGAACTTGCCCCTAGAGCATTTTTGTGCTAAACGGCCATCGTTAATACTAATCTCGTACTTACAAGTTTTTTACCTCATCCACCTCCCAAATTATTCTTCAAAAGTTCCGGAAGTCACTTATTCCTCTGTCAAACGAAGAAACTCAGATTATTATCGAGTTTACTAATTGACCTTTTGAAAACCTTTTTTCTGATGTGACCTTTTGAAAACCTTATTTCTGATGTTTGTTTGCTTCATTTTCTTTGGTTGAGACTCCAAAACAGTTTTAGGTCCTTCTCTCTTCTGACCAGATTCATATTAACATTAGCTGGTTAAAACGGTTAATTTCAGATTCTCCATACTTACTGCAGTTACTAAATTTTAGAAAATTGTCAAACATTTATCGTAGGTACTTATTAGCTAGCAATCTTGGTTATTATATAAAATTAACTTTGGAGGACGGGTTTACGACCCCTCTCCACTCGCTCCAGTTACAAATTTTAGATGATCAAAATCATATACATGGGCGTATACATTCAATGTCCGATTGGTGGCGAAATATTTTGCAGAAAGCACTTTGTACATACATGATCTTTGGTGAGAGGTGTGCCAGACTTGAAATTTGGATATAACCAAGTACAAATAAGAAAAAATTCCCCTTACAACTACAAGTTTCTCAATTTTTTAGGTTTTGGAAATTTAAAAATTTGTAATGTAGTGATAATAAATTTAATAAAAAATTGGAGGGGAGTGCTCCGAAACTTTGGATTCAAGTATATTCTGACCTAATTAAAAAAACAGTTTATCTTAGCCTATGCCTTACTTTTAAAACTAACGGAGTTATCAGGTTTGCAAGTTTGTAAATTTGGAATTCAATATTTGAAATGCTGAAGACTTAGATGCTAGTACAATTAGGCATTATCATAGTAAAACTCTAAAAAACATTGTTCACACCTAAATGTCTGTGGTTAGTCAACTTTTAATATATGAATGCATGACAGATAGTTTATCTTTTTCCAATTTCTAAGCTCATAACCAATTTTAAAAATTGAGAAACTTGTAATTGTAAGGGGAATTTTTTTTTAGTGGTACCTGGTTATATCCAAATTTCAAGTATGGCAGACATCTCACTAAAGACCGACTAAGTGGTACCATCACCTGTTATTGTTAGAAGTTATTTTTATTTCATATTTTTATTTTTCATAAATTGTATTTCCTAAATTGTATTTCGTATCATGTGATTATTTCTTAATACCTTCCAACTTCCTTTGTTTGTTTATTTCATTTTTATTGGTCGAATATTTTATTTTGTTATTCGATCCTTAATAATTACATTTCACAGATCCAGGAGGGTGTTGGGCTTTCGACCAAACCTTTTCATTGGTTTTTAAATTGTTATTAAATATCACGTTTTCAATTGTTGTTTTTTCCATAAGAAAAAACATACTGCTGGTTGCTAAAAAAAAACAATGGGAGTTAGTTCTCGTGTTCTTTTGTTCGAATATGTACCTATATCACAATATACTTTGTACAATAAATATTGAATTTAATACTTTCTATGTGTTCTTTTATTAAAAATTCAACGTGGAGAACTCAGTTTTGTTCTTGTATTTTCTCTGGCCGTTATTTCGTGATAAATTCATTTTATGTAAAATTTAATGGTGGAAATGAATTTGTGGATAAAAAAGGGGGGGTCCTAGCTGAAATTTTTTTTCTGCCATCATTAATTTTTGAAATAAATGACAAATTAAAAAACGACTAATTTCTCATTAATCTGCACTTTTTTTAGGGCCGATTTGCGAAAAACTAATGGCGATAAAAAAATTAATTTTTGAAAAGAATTCAAGAAAATTTTCTCCTTTTTTTTATGATACGAACCTCAGTTTTTGGCTTAAACAGTAACTGAGAAATCGTAGAGTGAGAGAAGAGAATTTTTTTTCGAAATTACAATGTTGTGAATGTTGCAAAATACTTGGATAAATATATAAAATATTGGGATTGAATTTTATAATATAGATAACTGGTTAGAAGAAACGTACCTACAATACATACTAGACGGATTTAGGTATCTTATTTAAATAAAGTAACCTAGTATAATATACAGGGTATCCAAAAATCGTCTCACAAGCTAAATGCGTCTTGTAGAATTCATCGAAAGAAACAAAGAATGTCTGACAATATCCTTTTTTTTAGCATTGTTTCAAAGATACAGGTTTTCATATGTGTGTGTCGAATAAGTTGCATACTCATTCATTTGAAGGCAACATTTACAAAAATGGCAATACAAATCGTACAAAGTTGCGGGTTCGAATCCAGGCAGCGGAAAATTTTTTTTTTTCACAATTAAAAAAAATGAATGTTACACATGCTAAAATTCGGACAAATTTCTTACGATTTCAAATAAATTTAACTTTGTAAGTATTGAAGATAGGGACCTCGTCAAAATAAAGTTTTTTAATGTATTCGATGAGTAGATGCACTCCTCGAAAATCAAATTTGAAGAATGTTTTGAACTTCCTCATTTTATTTTACTATAAGAATTTTCGAAAATTTTTAAAAATTAGAGATATTTGTATATTTGAAACAATCAGTTTCAAAGACCATGTTAACTGGAAGTTTTGCTTCTCTCCACGAGTTCTACAGACCTATTTGGTTTATGAGATGATTTTTGGACATCCTGTATAACATTGCCATAATTGTCAAAATGTCAAACAAAAGTTCAAATGGTTTTTCAATCAGCAATTTAATCCTTAAATAATTTTCCTCAGATGTTCACAGACACAATTATTACATAAAGGCCAATAGTTAGGGCGATCTATTTTCACTTAATTTGAGTTGCAGAAAGTGTACGAACAAAATGACTCTATTCTACTATAGGTAGCAGTCCAGCACAACGTTTTTCCGTGTTGAATAAATTCCAAAATAGTTACAGTACGAGACAGTCGTAAAATTTCTGGCAAAATGAAAAGAATATTACCAAAAATGGAGAAGTGAAAACAAACGGATAAAAAGTAGTTGAAAAATGGTGGCAAAGGAAATGAACGTTAACTTGGAGCAAGGAGCCAGTCGGACAGACGCTAACTGGTGAAAATTGTACAGTTTTCTCAAATATTTTCCGCCAGTGTGTGCGCGCGAAATATTCGTTGAACGTCTACGTTTTACAAAATTATGATCTCGTTCAGCCAGTATGGTTCAAAATTCAATTTTTTCAAGGCAGATTTTATGGGGAAATTTGAAGTAAAATCCACCATTCCTCCAAAAAAGTTCAATTTTAAACACAATTATTCGGTTTTCCAAATTTTACGTGAATGAAATATGTAGATAATTGTTATCATCTCCCATAAAAATTCATGAATATAATAAAATGTAATTCTATCCTCCCCCTCAAGAAGAAATCATGAAGATAATGCTGAACTGCTGTAAAAGGATTAGCGTAATTGTTGGTTTTCTAGTCTTTATGATATTCTTGCATTTTTGCAACACCAAGACAAAGACTTTGTGCAGAACCAATACCAGAGCCAAGACTGAATGTGACTGCCAATGGGATAGAAATTAAATTTTCACGAAAGTTAGTCTTTATATAGGACAAGATCTGCCAGAAGGTTAGTATTTATTGATTCAGTAGTTTTAGTGAAAACTGAAAAACAAATAATTCGTAGAAAAGTGGTTTTTCAAATATTTTGAAGAAACTGCAAAAGGGATCACATTGAAATTTTTACCTTAGATTTTCTTTATGTTAAAGCATGACAGTTTGGTGCTTATATATGTATAACGAGAAAATTGGAAAAGAAAAATTGTTAAAGAAAAATTTTGGTTCGCAGTTTTGAGAAAACTACAAGAGCGATAAGGCTGAAATTTTCTTGACATATAGTTTTTATGTAGAGCCAGATCTGAAAGAAATTTGATGCTTATTGGTTCAGTAGTTTTTGAGAAAACTGAAGAACAAATAATTCTTGGAAAAGTGGTTTTTCCAGGATTTTGAAGAAACTATGTAAAGTTTTCACGACAGATTTTCATCGTATGAGTGCAAGTTTGGTTGAAGTTTTGTGCCCATTCAGTCAGTATTAAGCTGAAAAAACCAAAAAGGAAAAAATTTCTGGAGAAAATTTTGTGTTCATGGTTTTTAAAAAACTACGAAAGGCACAAGGCTGAAAATTTCCCAAAAGGTAGTCTTTATATAGGACCAGGTCTGACAGGAGTTTGTTACGAAAAGCAAGTCGACTGCATTGCTTGAAGTATCTTTTTCTTATTTACGGCGCAAGAGGTTACGAGCGTCTTTTCTGCATTGCACTAATTTAAGTTTTATTTCATTTTATTTTTATTTTTTTCAGTATTATAGATGGACATTGCAAACTGGGTTTTCTAGCGAAGTACTGTTGCGGTAGAGTTTTTTTTTCTCCAAATTTTTCCATCCCAATGAACTTAAAGTTAGAAGACATATTGTATTTTTTATACGCTTTTATTCTACTCACTTAATTGTTGAAGTACACCGGATGACCAACTTCAGCGCTGCTTTCACGTGTTGCGACACACACACACACACACATACACTAATATCCGTTTTTATCAGCTGTTTTTTCAATTTTTGTTTGTTTCTGTCTCGGAAAAAAAAAGAGAAATTTTATTTTCTCTTTCCCCTTTATTTTCTTCTTCAAATTATATAAAAGCGTATTTTTTTAAAAACTCGTTTTTAACCTAACTTATTCTTCGACGATTTGGTAACTTTCACTGGAGAAAATTTTATCTTGATTCGATCTTCGGAGTGGAAAGAAATATTTTTGAAGTGAAATTTCAAAAAAATTCAACGGTACATTTAAAGAAAGCAATGTTTGAACGCCGCCGCCGCCGCCGCCGCTGTACTTGCAAGAGCTTGATTTGAAAAATCTCATCGTACACGTTACAATGGTGTCAACAATTGGTGAGTCTGTGTGCCAAATTTAAAGGTCCAAACTAAGCGAAACGCACCCGCTGGTCACGCACCATGCGCAAAAGTCTCTCTTGCCAATAACCAGAGTTCAACGGTTTTGCACAAAAACTCATTTGTAAACAGAATAAAATCTTTCTCCATGATCCTCCTCTTTCACATAAAAAAATGGTTCAACGCGTAAAAATGACACACATACTATTCAAAAATTTGAAATTAAATATAGTTATAGGTACGATATCGTGGATTAGAGAATCGAAAGTGAATAATTGCGCTTATACTCGGCGTACAATATTGGCGGGTTGTTTCAAATGCTGACGCAGGAAAACTTTATAAAATTCGACACTGGGGTTTCCCAGAAAATGGCACGTTATTTTGGACGTAATTAATCTTTCTAACCAACGTGAAAAGCTACACGATTCGTATTTCATCGAAAATGAAACGGAGCATTAATCAAACGCAAGTTGAAATAAAACATGCATGGTCGATTAAGTATCCGTCGGCATTCGAAAAGTTTTCCTTGAAATGAAGGAGTGAAAATATCATCCTTTTAAATACCATATTATGGTATGTATATTCGATATTTAACAAAATACCTACTTGGGTACTTATATATAGAGGTATAGTATATAAAAAAAAAAAATTGAAAAAAATTGAAAACACATTTGTCCATGAAAATATTTTTTGTCAATATCAGATGTATTTTATTTGGTGAAAGAACAATTTCAACTCTCGGAACTTTATTGGCTGTTTGGTTATATGCCAACCAGAGTGGTAACATGCCACAAAGAAAACTTCGTTGGCTACACAAAATTTTACCATACACAACTTCACAAACTCACCTGAACTCACAAATCCTGGAATTCTGGAACAACCAAAGTCCTATTTTTTGTCAAACATATGTATTCTGACTACAAAAATCAAGAAACGTTGTTTGCAGGTAACTTTATGGCTCCTTGTTGGTTATGCGCATGCGCCTGAACTTGTCTTCTTTCCATAGAGTTTGTTATAAAACGTCGACTTAAAATTAATTTGTTGACAAATTAAGGGCGTTAAATGCACACGAATTAATGCCATTAAACGCATATAAATTCCCTTTGATTCATTTGTTTAAGAAAATTAATTTGCCGATAAATCGAAGGGAATTCATCGACAAATCAGTCATTAAATTACACATAAATCGAAAGGAATCGAATAGAATTCAACGACGAATTCTATTCAATTTGTCAACGAATTAATATCCATAAACACATACAGATTAAAGGGGATTTGGGTGTATTTAACGGCCTTAATTCATCGGATTTGATTCCTTTCGATTTGTGTGTAATTCAATGACTGATTTGTCGATGAATTCCCTTCCATTTATCGGCAAATTAATGTTCTTAAACAAATGAATCAAAGGGAATTTGTATGTGTTTAATGGAATTAATTCGTGTGCATTTAACGCCCTTAATTTGTCGACGTTTTATAACAAACTATATGGAAAAAAGACAAGTTCAGGCGCATGCACACAACCAACAAGGAGCCATAAAGTTACCTGCGAACAACGTCTCCTCAAAAATCCTGCTGAGATAGCAGCCAGTGTTACCAAATTTCAATTTCTCCTGGGTATTTTCATAAAGTTATGTTCATAAAAAGACAGAGTTCCCTGATAGTTGCAATCTTTTGCTCTAACATCATTGTAAATCTTGAAATCACTCTAAATAATTGAACTTGCTTAAAACTTTACCGCCTAGCTTAACATGTTGTTTTTACCAACACAAGAAAAACAATGTGTAAAAATACAAAATCATATATTCAAAGAGTAAAAAGTTTACGTACCAAACTCAATACGGAAATAAAACAGACCAAACTAAGACAAAAATCCAATAAATCGTAAATACAAAATAAAATAAACAAAATATGATGCTCACACCAAGGAGAACAAGAGCAGAAAAAATATGAAAGTTTGGACGATCAACTGAGAAGCAACAAGAAACAAATCAGTTCATCGTGAAACTTTCTGATTGGCCTATATTTTTCATTCTTTTGATAGAAAAATCTAAAGAGGAGGAGAAAAATGTAGGTTAATCTTTTAGAAATAAATTGAAAATAGATGAGTTCGAGAAACACTAGAATTTGTGTTATGTACAAGTAAAATCACTCGTATACCTCAGTTCTATTCAAAAAATAGTAGAAATAGTTCTCTGATGAGGCTGTTCTATTTGTCAAGTTGGAAGATACTCAAAAAAGGTTTAATTCTCTACAAATGTAGAATTTCTTGATTTAATTTGGTGTATAAGTTTTAGTGAAAAGTACTTAGCTAAAAATGTATGATTGCGTTTCTGTGGTGTACATGAGTCACTAAAAACTGCATCAATGTAGGCTATGCCTAATTCAATCACAAAAATTATAAAGGGAAATTAATTTTGTGACATAATTATATTTTATTTTAAGATTGGAAAAGATTATACATAATGAAAAGTTCATACCTTACTGTTAAAGTGTATATATTCCAGTTAATTTGTGAAATAACGGGGTATTAGTAGGCAGTTACTGAATAATGACGCATTTTATGGAAAATGTATAAAAGAGTTATTTGTGATATAAGAGTATAAAGTAGGTGATAATGATATAAGTGTCAATCATCTACTATAATATAGTAGGTATCCGTGTTTTCAGTTTTTAAGTAGGTTTTCTTTGGAAAATCTACTTATTACGCTTGGTGTAGTATTAGTCCCCCAGGATGGGATGGGTATGTTTTTTGTTTCATAACACCAGGAAAATTTTGGCATCAATAACTCAAATTCATATATATGGTAGGAGCATGAACCAAATTTGCTGAATGAGCAATAAAAATGCTTAGAATGCGTTGTGGAAGTTTTACAATTCCACAATGCATTCTGTGTGTGATTTTTAATTCCACAACATGAATTCACATTTTGGTATTTGATCAAAAGGAATAGAATGCGTTGGCATTTGATCAAAAGGAACAGAATGCGTTGTGGAAGTTTATCAATTCCATAATGCTCAACACAACGTAAATTTGCATTGTGGCAATAAAAGTAAAGCTCTGTTCACAATAAAAACTAAAAAAATTCCCAAAATGTAAAGAGGCACTTTCATGATGCAAGATTTTGTTATCCTTTGATAAAAATGTGATTCTATTCCACAAGAAAATAGGGTGTAATGACTTGAATGACATGAGCGTTAATGGAATAGCATTTCATTATTACCAGTAAATCACAAAAATATGTGTCATCAAAGCGCCTTTCAATGTTTTAAGTGTATATTTTTGGAATTGTAAACGGAGCTTAATATACAGAATGTGAATTGTGGAATTGAACGACTTCCACAATGCGTTCTATTCATTTTGATCAAATGCCACAATGTGAATTTTGGTTGTGGCATTAAAAGTCACACACAGAACACGTTTTAAAATTGGGAAACTTCCACAATGCATTCTGTGCAGTTAGGCTAATAGCACAACACAAATTTTGGCGTTCTGGCAATTTTTAAATGACAGAAGATGTTCAAGCATTTTTATTCGTTCATTGAGCGAATTCGGTTTCTATTCCTAACATATATACATATGTATATTCCATTTTCTTGTTCCCAGATCACAATTTCTGCCCGATAATTACTAAATTTGATAGGAATATTTATACTAAACCAAAGACCAGACCTATTGATGTTGGTGCGGATCTGTACAGTATTTCCCATTTTACCAATTTTGTTTTTATTTTAGCTATAAAATGCTCAATTTTGAACTAATAGCCACAAAATTCAGAATAAATATTCATTATATTTTATGGTAACAAGCTACCAATTTTGGTGTGAATCGGCACTTTCGGTACCGCTATTTTTGTTTCTATATTAGTCATAAATTGCGGAATTTTCTAACATTATGTATAAAATTTGAAACAAATATATTTATTATAATTTATTATAGTATGCTACCAATTTTGGTGCGAATTGACCCGACGGTACTTCCAGTGAAGCCTTTTTTTTTCTCCTTTTTTTTCTAACTTGCATAAAATTTCCTTTTTACAAAAATTATCCACAAATGTTCGTATTTTCTGTTTTTTTTTTTTTTTTTTTTTTTTTTTTTCATAACTTTGTTTTATTTCTTTGATTTTATTTTAAATTATACGATTATTTACCAGTCTTTATAATCTTAAATAATTTTTCATTTTTTCAAGAAATATAATTCATTTAAAATTTCACAATCTCTAATATTTTGTCAGCTGCTGACAAATTGCATACAATCATAACTCACAATTTACGCACATGAACTCACGGACAATTAATGTGGCCATTAAAATTCGTAATTCTTTTTTTTTCGAAAACCTACTTTTTTTACCGCAGCTTGCAGCGCTAGAGTTTTTTTTTCACTTCGCACAATTGCACAGAACTAAAATCGTATTGTTAGAAAACCTAAGTTCTCACTATTAACCAACGGCAGCGCTGAGCGATGTTGTTTGGGCGAGGGTAACCGGTCGATTTTTACAACATACCTAAAAAAAATTGTAATTTTCACCAAAATAAAAATTAAAAGAAAACAGTCACCACCTACTTCAATTTTTACAACAGCCGATTAATTTTTACAACAGCTTGGCCCCAACGGGGTATCAAAACCCCTCACACTCGCATCTCATACGGACCCGTCCATTAACAGAACTAGTCGAGAACCTACAACCTTAAATTCATGACCTTTTTTTCGTCATACAGAGTACCTACCTACACCCTTAAGTACAGTAGGTAATTTTTTTATAACACCAACATGTTTACACGTGTTCGAATTCGCTAAGCTTACAAGTTTTCATTTTTTTTTTCCTCTCTTAAAATCGTAAAAGTATTTATCATTTTAGGGGTTGTATCATTTGAAAAAAATACCCGATCATAAGTTAGGTACGTACGTTTCTTTTTAGATTTTGATCGTTTTATTTTCATGGTATTTTTTTTTTTTGTTTTTTACAAGTTATTTATAAGTTTGGCGAAATAGAAACGAAGTGAAGATTCTGGAAAAAAAAAATCGTCCATTAAAACCACCTATAACAACAATATGCTATATTTTCGATGAAAAACAACGGGGACAAAGCTGTTGTAATAAAATAACACGCGACAAAAAAGGAGTAAGTAAAGAAAAATAACGAAAAGAAAAAGATGAAAATGTATATCCAAGTATGATAACAATGATGCTTTATCCCGCAAACGTTTCTCTACGTACAGCCATTTTATTTTCATTGTAAAGAGAACAGAGCAGCGTGAAGAAATTCTATATTAATCATTTACTTTTTACACTTTTCAAGCGAAATGCTATAGTTGAGGGGAAAAAAAATGAAATTTTACAGCAATCAGAAACGAATAGTGTCAGTTTTCGGGTTCCAGTGATAAAAAAAAAAAAAAAAAAGTAAAAAAAATATGGCAATAAAAAAGAAAATATGAAAACGAACGCGACGACGTCAGTTTCATTTTTCACAACCTTTGTCTTCCGCAGATCTCGAAAGTATTTACAACTTTTAAAATATAAGTTTCAGTTGTGACTTAAAACTGAGTGAAAATATCATCCATTTGTCGACGAATGCTCGAAAATAAAACGAGCAGTTACGTATAGGCTGTAAAAATACAATTTCATAATCCCTCATTTGTTTATTTTTATACTTAAAAAAAAAAAAAAAAAAAAAAACCAAGACCCACTTGACTATTCTAGCTATAAACTTGAAAATGAATTTCATACCAACTTGAAAACCTATTTTCGATGATACCGACTCCCTGGAGCGAGTTCAGAAATATTATATAGTTGCACACCGTCGCAAACAATGTAAATTTTTCTTCGACTCGTACAAAAATACTGCCCTCTTAGGCTATTCAATAAAACTTGAGCTATAAAAAATGTTGGCTCAATTGAAAATTTCACCCTCTTGGCCACAGAGCTACAACGCCTTTAGAATTATACGTCGAGCCACGTTTAAACACGGATTTGAATATTTACATATTTTTGAAGTTGTTTTTGCTTCTGCAAAATTCGGTGTTTAAAGACTCGAGGTAAGTAGCAGGTACCACAGAGAGGTAAACCGTGGTGCTGATGTCGATGCACCCAAGTTAGCACAAAATAAGTAGAGTTGGTACTCTGTCTGTGTGGGCGTATATTGTAACAAAGTCCGAAGTTTAATAACATTAGTACCAGTATTTGATAAAAATTAATTTTTTATTTTAGCATTTTTGATATTTTCTCGCTGATTCTATCCCACATAATACACAAATGAAAGAACGATACCTATCGTGGGTGGGAACACTCACAATCTCCTGCGCACCTGGCGGGTGAAAAGGGAACTCGCCTACTGAAGAAATGTAGGTAGGCAAGTAACTGGGCTGAGGAGGTTGTCGTTGTTGTTACGGATCTAGTGTGTGAGATAGGTGTGTGACGACGTATATTTTCTTGCCCCTTGGACGTTAAACACACATTAATTATAAGTGCCTACAACTGTAGTGTCTCTGCCACAACATGGTAGCGAGAGCATCGGGGTTTTCTCGGAGAAACAGATTTTTTTTCAAGCATCTGCTTCATATAAAGAAACTCTGAAGTTAAAAATATGAATATTTTTGATTTTGTTTCAATGTTGAATGAAAACTTACACTAAAAAGAATCAGTTCTCACTGCTATCGTAGGTGGGAACACTCCCAATCTCCTGCACGCCTGGCAAGCGTAAAGGGAACTCGCCTACTAAAGAAATGTAGGTAGGTGATTGACTGGGCTGAGGAGGTCGCCGTAGTCGTTATGGATCTAGTATGCAAGATAGGTGTGTGACAACGTATATTTCCTTGTCCCTTGGACATTAAACACACATTAATTATAAGTGCCTACAACTGTAGTGTCTCTGCCACTACAATAGCTACTTAAATATTAGCAATGACTTATAACAAATTACTCAGTATACCGTAACTAGCGAAGTTGTATTAGAATATTTATACGAGCTGTTATCCGCAGCTTCACTTGCGTAGTGTATAATAATGTTTTAATCCCCTTTTTTTGCAGACCCAAATGAAACCCGATGGAAGAAAAAAAAAACGAAAACAGAGTGAGACAAAGAGAATCATATTCACCTTACCAACTAAGAGCCGCCAGGCAATGACAAATAGAAGAAGAAAAGTTTTTTTTTTCAATTCTTTTTTCTACTCCTTTGTCCCTTTTCTGTTTTCACAGATGTTAAAAATTAGTAATTTTTCCCCCAGTATGGCTACAGACTTCCTTGATGGCAACAAACCATCCTTGGAATAACATAATTTTTTCTGGAAAATCTCATGCTAATCCGTCCAGAGGTTCTGAAGTGATAGTGTTTCCAATTGTTTTTAGCCCGTAGTATTTTATATGTAGAGATAGAGATAGAGATGGATGAAGAGATAGAGATGTGGGCTTAAATCGAGAAGAAAAAAACAAAATGGCTCCTACAGCATCAGTAAAAAAAAATCGAAAAAGCACGAAGGAAGAAGTGAGTGACTGCGACTTAAATCCGTCTATAAATAAGTATATATATATACTTCATATATAGATGGGAAACTTATACCTTCTTAAAGTTACCCATTTTATTAGGGGATAGAGGTAAGCACTATCGCAATAAGGATTCTTCAGTTTCGTCTTCATTAAACATTTTTTTTTCAAATTTGACGTGATTCGAACCCCCGTCTCCCGATTATTCGTCCAAAAATTAATCCCTAGACCACCAAAAATTGATAAAAAATAAGGAAGTAATACAAATATATATATATATTATTTTTATACCGATATATACGTATGAGATTACATCTATTTCATAGATATGCAGCGCTCACTAATGCTGTGATTGTACTTGCAACTAAAAATATAAAATGAGAATTGATGTTAAGTAAACACTCCATTGTTAAATAAAAATAAATAAAAAACATACACGGAGAAAAAATGACCGCCTCACCTGACTTGCAAACAGACGACAAAATCATATGGAGAAATGAAACAAATCAATGATGATGAGAGAGAGAGAGAGAGAGAGTGAGAGAGAGAGGGAGAGAGAGAGAAAAGAGAAAAGTTTTTCGTCGCTCGTTTTCATAATGCTGCAGAAATGTTTCATCTATGTTCCATATTCTTACATGGTAAAAATTCTTAACTTTGACCCCCAAAGGGGTACAGACTTCCATGATAAGAAAGAGTCTTCTTTGAAATCACACGATTTTTTATGAAAAATCTCAAGCAAATTCGTTCGGTGATTCTGGATTAATAGTGTGCCTATGTAACAGTTTTTAGCTCTTAAAATTGTATAATATGTAGAGATACATGTTTATGTGTAAATATAATATTTTATAATGGTAAAAATATAAAGGGTGTAGTTCATAAGTTTTAAACTTGACATTTTTAAGTCACGAAGGAGTAAAAAGAGAATTAGCACACCTACACTCCGCTAGAAAAAATATATATATTGAAATAATCAAATCATAATTACTCACAGGTAGGTACTGATTATTCCAAATTCTTTTAAACTTAGCTTCTGCCCCATCCTTAAAGCTTAACTTCTGCTTCAACGTTAAAAGGTATAATCAAAAAAATATTTTGAAACTAGACGACTGGAAAATAAAATCAGTAAAAAGTAGAAGAAATTGCACTACATATCAAAAATCTTCCAATAGGTCACTACTTCGAATGAAACTGCGGCATTGCACGATGAGAGTTGGGAAATTGGAAAGAGGACCATAAGGTCATAAACAAAATAATTCAAGAAATGAAAAATCCCGAGAAAAATAATTTAAAATCACAATTCAAAAATCAGTAAAAAAAAGAAGATTTGATCCAATCATAAATTACGGATCATTGTCTCTGATCCCTTTGGGCGTTTGCTGTGAAAGGTTGCCACAATTTTACAACAGCTGTGAATTTGTCACAAATTTTCACAGGAATTGGGAAAAAATAACAGAGCTGTTCATAGTAAAATAATTCAAATCACGAATCACATGACATAGTCAGTCATGATAAGGTTGAAAATCACTGACAAGTGTTGTTTGAAAATAATAATTAGTAGACTATAGGCTAACAGGAGATATAAAAAAAAATTACACCTATTCCCGAAAGAATACGTAGCTCATTGGTTAAGTCAGATATGAAGCTGCGAATCTGATGGCTCGGCTTCTAATCCGGACAGGGGAGATGGGCGAGGGGATGGACGAATAATTTACTATTTAAGAGTCTTCTATTTTTTTTCCGCTAAGAGTTTTTCTCGACTGGGCTTGAAAAATGTATTTTTTACGGCTATTATCTGAAGTTAAAATATGAAAAAATTGACCAATAGTAACCAAAATTTGTAGGTCTGGTTTTTGTGTTAGAGGTAATATTCGTACCGAATTTCGTGACTATTGGACAAAAATTGCAACATTTATTGAGTTGAGACACTCCAACAGCCCCAAGACATGAACCATAAAGCCAGTCGCAACTGAATTTGAAATCATGTTAGATTAGTTCTTAATAAATGTCTGTCTCAAATTTTGTATATACTGCTTGAAAATTACTAATTTTAGGGCTATTAATCTGCCAAAAATGCAACATAATGGTACCTACCAGATGTACCATGCGACCAATCACCACCAAATTTAAATTGTCTTGTCCTTGACTTAATACTAATGTTTTGTCCAAATTTCGTAACTACTGAACAAAAATTACGTCCTGTACGGTGTTAACAAGAATTGTACGTACATACATAATTATTTTATTTGATGTTATTATATATAATTTAAATTGTTATATTTAATTCATTAAATATTATTGTGTTTTATTATAGAAACATTTTTAATATTAATACATTCATAAATAAATAGCCTACATATGAATTTTCAAAAATTATGGAAAAATTTTCCCTACGTCATGAAACAAAAAAAAGTACTTACCTCCACCTCTAGATTCTTCCATGAGCACAAAATTAATATATAGATTTTCGTAGAAAACCTACTTAAAAAAACGATCAAGTGTTTTATTGTTTGATCGACAGATTGCGTCTCACTGGGAGGGGGGATTGGATGTAAAAAATATTGGAAAAATTTAGTATTTTTATAATTTACAGTTTTTTGGTATAAAAAACACTTTCTGTCCCCCCCTTTTTACTCGCTGAATTTTGAAAAAAAGTACCTACTAAAATTTTTGGGTATTTCAGGGGCCACGCAAGTTGGGAGTGGGGTTGTGACACCCACCATTGGCCCAAGCTGTTGTAAAAATTGAAAGATATGTGGTGACATTTTATAAGCTTTTATTTATTTTTTGCTCTTCCGCTAATCGATTGGCGTTTTTCTTTGGATTTTTTTTGGTAAAAATTGCAATTGTTTTGCGTGTGTTGTAAAAATTGACCGGTTACAGACACTCCCCTAGGAACATCGTTTCGTGCAGCCTTTGGGTATTTATCCTGAAGGTTGTCTTTATGGAGTTTGTGGTTGCTGTTAGTAGAATTTTGATACCTATAAAGATTAATTGAACACTTCTTTTTTTTTGAAAATTACCTATTTGTATTGTGGTACCTAGTGACAAAAACTGAATTGGTTTTTAAAAATTCTAAAAAGCGACAACCATAAGGACAAGAAGACAACCCTATAGTAGAATGAATACAATAAACTTCAAATAAATCGGAGCAAAATTGAGCAAGCGAAAAAGGTGGAGAGGGAGTGCTTTTTTTACTCGCTGAACTACACCCTTAAAAGTACCTACCTATCGTTCTCGCTTTCGGCACAATTCTCATCCGGCAGCAGCCTTTTCATAAATTCTCTCATTTAAATCATAACTATTTTATGTCGTACTCAGGCGTTTGACCATTAGACAAAGTATAAAATCCTATTTAGACATTACGTATTGTCTCTTGGCGTTTACCGTATTTAGGTGAAAGGCCTGAGGCTTATTTTATAAGACTTCACACAAATCCGAACGGTGTTCCCTCATTTACTCCTTTCACCCTAAAAAAATTGCACGAATACAAAAAGTCAGTGCCGTACTTCCGGGGCCATATATAAATCATGAACTGTAAGGAGAAACAAAAACGACTTCATACTGTATATATTTTCTTCTCAAAAACAACGCCTAAGTTTGTAGATTTATTTGCATTAAGCTGAAGCAATTAACGTCTATAGAATTCATGGTTGAGTGCACTTAATTTCTAGTAAGTATTCATTTTCTCGCGAAGGAACAGAGTGAGGAACGCGGAAACTGAACGAGAAGAACTATTTTGAAATGAATTTTACTAAAGTTATACCTACTCACGTCAGTCACTCAATTACTTTGGTTACATCGGCAGATGGCTTTCAAAACAAAAACAAAAAAAAAAGAGTCCTATTGAATTTAATTTTCAATTATGGAAAAAAATAAAATAAAATTGAACTTCGAAATTAACGCTTTAGAGACGGAATGTCTAAGTTGCTTTTGGATGAAACGCACGTAGACGAGAAAATTATCTCGTTTAACAAATTTAATCGATTTTATCATCCAGCAGCGTTGGAAAAGTTTAACATTTTTTTGCCCCTTTTTCTTTTTTTCTTTTTTTCTTTTTTTCTTTTTTTTGCAGATACGGTTCGTCGACAAGTCGCCTCTGGGATGCAAACCAACTAAATTTCGTTTTCCGGCTTGGTTTGCTTTGCTCACACACAACGATATTGCTTTTCTGTTTTCATCATTCACCGAGTGAAAGGACTGCTGGAGCAGTCATTTTCTGCGTTTTTTGTTACAGGAAAATTTCATTTGCGAATGTCTGGTAATAATTAATTAAATTTTGGAACTGCATGGAGTAAGCAAAAATAAAAAACCAAAATTTTCTTCAGTTGCTCTGGAATATGTTTCTCTTATTGGACAACACAGAAGGAAGAAGCTACCATACAGTTTTTTATTATTATTTTTTTTTAATGACGGATACGAATTATCTGCTTTTTTCAAAGTCAAAAAATTAGGTAATAATATTGCTGTGGAATACCTTGTTGTGAGGAAGATATTCTCACCAGAAGGTAATTCAACAGAATTATGCGTGTTCAGCCACTTCATATTAAACATATGGGTAAGCCAAAACCTGGGCAAATACTGACGATTTTAGAGCTGGTCCAGACGGTTTATATACTGGCTTATTTACACGTACACAGACACATGTACATAGCAAATACGTATTTCATGATAATGGCTCAGTTGCGTCATTTCTTGTAGTGATAAGAGATGATGGGCCGGTTCGTGTACGGATTGTGACATTATCGCATTGCTGAGATTAGTCACAATTTGTTACTCGTACATTACCTGCAAGTACATGCAGGAAATTACGATTGATTGTAATTTTGTGTGTTTTGTTTAACATCACAAGGACAAAAATTAGCCTGCCTTTTGACAACGACTGTCATCGTGGGCCAAGCCCCCGAACCTCATACTAGAGAGTCCCACAATATTACAATACTGGTTTTTGAAGTAAAATTCAAAATTTATCTAATGATATGTGAGTACGCCACTGTACATACATTGGGCTGTGGATGGCATAGATGATTTTGAACTGTAAAACTAATGTAAAACTTCAAAGCTCAGATCACAGGAAATAAAAAAAAAGTGGAAAATTATGCCACACTGATGTAGGTACTCACAAAGTTATAGGTACCTAACAATTTACGTGATGATGTCCACTAATGACGAAAACAAGGGTCAGCGCTCCCTTTTCCCACGACTCCATACGATGTTAGGAGAAAAATAGCGTAGGTATTCGCGAATATAGTCTGACTCAAATAAGAACGATGTAACATCACAAAGACGTTTAAATTTCACAGCTTCATATGACGGAAAAATATTTTTGTAAACAAGTTTTCAACGCAGCTCATGCTTAAGTGGGGTGAATCTTTATCTTTTCCTATTCTCCCTGGTCTATCTGATCCCAATGACGTCAAGTCCTTCTTATTTGAAATAGACCGTATAATTTGTTTCAAATAAGAATGACCTAACCTTAGAGAGATGTTTATATTTCATATGTGCGTATAAAGTGCAAAAAGGCAAAAGCATTAGAGTAAACAGCTGTTTTTAATGCTGCTTTTGTTCAGTAGTGCGAATCTTCACATTTTCACTTCGTCACGTCATTCTTATTTTGTACAGAGTATAGAGTACCTTTACTCGAGTTGCGAACGATGTTTTTTTGCAACACATGCAAAACAAGGGTGATGACATTTCCAAAAAAAAATATATATATATATAAGTCACTAAGAAACTTTATTTATTTGTTTAAAATCCCTTCGACAATGTCAAAAATGTGTGTAAATTGAGACAATAGATCGAAAGACGGAAATTATTAGAAATTTAAATTTTGTAAATCTAAGAACACACTTCAACGAAGCTATGGTTAAAATGTCGTGATTGAAGGCAATATAGTAAGTATCATTGGCGGGATTCGTAATACAAAGAGTTTGGTAATTTTGTTGCGAATTGAATTCTCCAGATTTTCCTTTTTGGTGAAAATTACTTTATTTGTCAGTGGCTCAAGATCTTTTAAATATAAACAGTGGCTAAAATTGTCGATAAAAAGTAAAAGCGGAAGGACCTTATTCTAATGATACTTTATATAACATTATAATATTTAAGTACTATATGGATATCTTGCCTTCAAGATCTTATCAATAATTTCAGTCCATAATATTTCTAGTCAATTCCAAATGAGACAGACATGACGTCATATGAGTTGATAGATCAGGAAAAAAAAATAGGTCCAGATTAACCATATTCAACGACGGCGTATACAGGGTGTCTAGTAATCGTCTTCTAACCCAAATAAAAGTTTTCCTTAACAAGGGCTTAGAAATTGGTTGTTTGCGAGTCATAAGGCTCTCAAATTTTTAAAATTTTCATAGTTAAATGAGGACGTTAAAAATATCTTCAAATTTGATTTTCGATGAGTGGATCTTACTGTACACACTGAGTACGTTAAAAAACGTTCTTTTGACCAGGTACCGATCTTCAATATTTACAAAGTTAAGTTTATTTGAAATTGGAAGAAATTTGTCAAAATTTTAGCATATCTAATATTCATTTTTATTTTTAAATTCTGAAAAAAATTTTTTTTAAATACCGCTGCCTGGATTCAAACCTGCAACTTTTTTATGACGTGTACTGCCTGTAGTGGAGGAGTTACTTAATATGTTGGTTTAACGTCACAAGGACGAATAAAATGTATCTGTTGTCACACACCTTAGCTCGCGCCTCGTTGTTAGACAACTGTTAGCGTCGCCTCAGCCCAGTATCTCCAGTCATGTTGAGTCCTCTGCGCATCGCTAGTGCGCACAGGACTTGTAGGTGTAGCCCTGACACTGGGGGCGGTGTTCCTGGGTGGCCATCGGTGGCCACCTCCGAAGATTCCCCTGAAATATATAATAAAGATTAGACATACGTGTTTATACATAACATGTTATTTTATTATTAAAAAACAATATAAACAACAATTATAATATAAGTACATGTTAAAAATAGGTATTTACAGAGAAATTTAAAAATAAAATAGGAACAAAATAAAACTTTTATTTTTCTTCTCTGGCGTTACGACGTAACGAACTGACAAAAAAACAAGACTTTCAACGAAAGAGGATGGAACGAGTTATTGGCCGTAGATCACAGATTCTGTAAAGGAATATTTGGGAATTAGCGAGTCGTGTAAACATCAATGATGCTAGTTTAAGTAGTGCACTCTGCCACCTATTACCTGTAGCTATTTATAAAGCACATGACAGTAATAGTGGGTGCCAAAAAATTGTAGTTATACCGTTTTTAGGAGTATAATGTCCAATTATGGCGTACCCTAAAGTCAGTAATTTGGTTTGTCAGACCAGTCTATTTTTGTCATAATCAGGAGGGATCTATCGGAGGTACGATACTATGTATCGAATTTTTCTACATTTCTGTCGTCTAACTCCAACGGAGCCAAGAACTTCAGAGGTCTTGTAGATGTTTGCTTGCTTGAGAATTCTATTTTTGCGTGACGGACTTAGCCGTCACGAGATTTCTCTAAATCAATGATTTTTGCAAGTTTGTAAACGATAGGTTTGGATGTGTAGTCCAAAACATGTACTATATTGTTTACTTTTGGTACAAATGGTACTGTGCACCCTGGATTGGAGAGTGCAGTTGGTGGTCTATCTCTTAGGTATAAGAGATATTGTCTCTTCCAAGTTAACCAAAGGTTTGTTAGGTAATCTTGGTCGAGTTTTCAAATGTCCATAAGCTGTTTTGCTGTAGGAGTTGGATCTTTATTCGATTCATTAATTGGATTACTTAGGTGGCCTAAGTTGGCTCGCATGAAATGTGCGGGTGTTAATGTCAACTGGTCTAGCTCATCCGGAGATGGGCATAGTGGTCTTCTGTTGACCATTGTTTGTATATCTTTCAAGCTCGCTTGAAAGGTATGTTTGTAGATTGAATGATGACCGTGGACTTTATAAAACATTTGTTTTATAATGCCAATTAGTCGTTCATAAACTCCACCATACCATGGTGCTTTAGCTGGGATGAAATGCCATTTAATGCCTCTTTCATCTAAGCTAGGTTTGATTTTTTGTTCTTCAGTGAACGTTTTCCAGTATTCTGGTAAGTATGTTGCAATTAAGTAGAATTGCGCTGCGTTATCGGATAGGATAACTTTGGGCGTGCCTTTGTCAGCGAAAAATGTTAAGAACGCTGTCCAGATGTCCTCAGTTGTCAAGTTTGATACTGAGAGTAGGTGTACTGCTCTGGTAGACAGGCACGTAAAGATCAACACCCAATTTTTAATGGGTGGTGTAGTTGGTGTTGCCAACTGTGCTTTCGATTTTGGCAGGTATTTGTCAAATACCATAAATGGGCCAAAGATGTCCACACTTGAGTAGGTGAATGGATTTACAAAAGGTACCAGACAAAAGTCTGGTAATGCTGAAAAGGTTGGTTGTTTAAACGGTCTTGTTTTAGCCTTTTTACATAGTGTGCACGACTTCTTTAGAATTTGAGGTAACACTTTTAGTGACTTTGGTACAAAATAGTGTCTTCTAAAGTTGGCTATGGTAAATTTCGTACCCGAGTGTATGTTTTTCAGATGTGTATGCATCAGAATTAATTTTGTTAAGTGAGACTTAGGATGCATCAGGATTGGTGATAGCATGTCTCTTGCATACTCTATATCGGGTAGATAATTTACTGTACGTAATATCCCAGATGGATCAATCAGGATTTGGAATTTTTTGTACAAGACGTACGGAGGGTGATTTTGTTTTTCTAGTACTTCGAGTAGTTTTCCGAAGTATTTCTTTTGATCAGCTCTGATGTAGCAGAGTAGAGCAAAATGAAATGTGAAATCTAACGATGCATAAGGTGAAATTAATCTTTTCCTCCTTATTCGTTGTTTACTAAATCGTCGTACGGCTTCTATACATTGTAGGAATATACGTACAGGTTTAGATAATGTATTGAATTTTGTGATATCTATGTTGAACGGAGTGTTCAATGGTGGATGTATGAAAGTTTCAAAAGGTATTTCATCTTTCGGAATATAGCATGATTTGGTGATAATCAAATCAAGTGGCTGACTTTGGTTCGGTGGATCAGCTATCCACTGTTGAGACGGATCCTCAGGTTCTGGTCGTGTGACTTCACATTGATCTGTGTTTGGACCAATGAAGAAGTGTGGGATGAATCTTTTTGCTGATTTCATCTGCCTTAAATATTTTGCAGGATGACATTTGTCAAAAATTGATTCATCGTCCATTGTTATTGACACGGACTTTTTAGAAGTTGAGGATAATACTTCTTTCATTGTATGAAATACAGGCGTATCTATTTTGGTTGGTTTGTCTGGTAGGCTTTCGATTATATTCAAATTGGTTTCTGGCCAATATTTTTCATCTTGAGATAGCATGGTTGGGGCAGACCACCAGAGTGATTCTGAGAGTTTGTGGATAGAGGAACCACATGAGCCAATATCAGCTGGGTTGTCCGCTGATGGGACATATCGATATTCAACTGGTTTTATACTTTTTATTTCGTCGACTCTATTTTTTACAAATTGTGGGTGGACTTTTCTTTCTAATAGCCATGTGAGAACACATTTGCTATCAGACCATAAGAATGTTGGTGCGTTCTGTAAACCTAGTGGTTTACATAGGAAAGTAGTCCACGTGCACCTATAAGTGCTGCAATCAATTCGAGTTTAGGAATTGTGATCGGTCGCATAGGTGTTACATGTGATTTTCCTGTTACAAATCTTACTGCATGGCAATTTGATTTAGTGTTGGTAAATCTGATATATATTGCCATGGAGTAAGCTATCTGTGATGCGTCTACGAATACGTGATTACTATGTTAAATAATTGTTCCTCATCGATAACTTTTGCAAGTATGCGATATCTATCTATCATAATAGTGAGGGTGTCTAACGTATCTAGGATTGAGGTTGTATCGTTAGTGGTTGTTGAGTACGCAGTTATTTTTTAGCCACATTTCAGCTCGAATCTTCGATTTGTCCCCATACTTACTATCTAAAAATTTTAGGCGTTTGATATAGCCAACGTTATCTGGGGAAAAATGATTAATTTTTTCTACCAAAAATTTCGGTAGGGCCCCTTGCAATAGGTTAATTTTTTGTGGGATGGCGATATCATTTAGTTTATTAACGTAATTGTTGAATCCGTTAATGAACCCAGGATAGCCTAGAATGTCACCATCCCATTTTTCTAAATAAAATTTAGGAGGTTTGAGATTTGCAAACCCAGCATCAACTTGATCTTTTAGATCATGTTCCCAGCATTTTGAAATATAATTTTCCGATGATGGTTTATCGATGGTGTTTGAGTCCATCGCTACTGCTAGGGGTGTATCATTTTCTATCGGGTTTTGTGATAGTTCATGACACGACGTGTCCGATGTTTGAGAATTAGTTTGGGATAAAGAGGGTTGGTGGGAACAAAGCCTTTTCGGGCTTGGTTCTCCCTCATTAATTTCAGGAGATGCTACATTTTCAGTTGAAATTGAATTTTCATTACCTGTAACCATTCCAGGTAGGCCTTGTTCACCCCTTACCAGGGTCCGTTGTTCCAGAACCAGTGGTGGTGGTGGCAAACGTTCTTGTTCGGTTCCTTTTTTCACGTCGGGTAGGTACTGGTGGATGAATTCCGCCGCCTGAACGCCAAGATCCTCGTGGACTAGTGCAGAGAGGTCGCGGACTTTTTTCTGCAAGGCGGTCAATGCCTTGTGGGTGTTGGCCTCCTTATGCAGAGCATCCCCGAGCTCTCCGGCTAGTTCCAGAGCTCTGGCATCCCAGCGTGCCTGTTCCTCCCGACAAGGCTGCTTGTCAGCGTTTTCACATACCTCCAGTATGGGCATTGGATTCTCCATTTGGTGCTGCTGCGCCTTCGTCATGATTGTCGATTGCAGCACCAACAATTTTTGTTTTACTTGACAGGCCCTGCGCAAGTCTTGTCTTGCGAAGCCTCTTGGCACATACACGAAGTCCTTTTGTGTGGCCTCGATTGCTGCGTCCTAGTTCGCCAGTACATTTATTTCGTACGGTCGTATGTTCCTACCCTCGAACTTGTTCTCGAGGGTTTGGCTATAATCCTCCACATCTTCTAGTATCGCAAGGAATTGCTGGCGCTCTTCCTCGCTCTCCGTCGTGTCACTTGTTGCGTATGTGGACACGCAACTACGTGGCTGCACGTCCATAGGTACAGGTTGGACCATGCATCCCGGCAATGGCTGCGGGTTTGGAAGTATGGCTGCTGCCCTTCGCAGCTCCTCTTCCTTGTCTACTTCTTGTGCCCAACAGGGTTCTGGGGCCAGGGTTGCGTCTTGTTGGTGGGACGTCGATGCTTCGTTCGACTCCTCCTCTTTCATCAACAAAGCTTCGGGGTCGAGGAGGACGTTGATGTCGTTACTTCGCGACGTGTTTTGTTTTTGCGGGTTAATGTTCTAAGAACAGGATAAAGGAAAAGGGGAAAAAAAAATATTCCTCTTTTTTTGTTATAGGTATTAGGCCTATAAACGCGCGCCGTATTCTTGCATAGAGAAGGGACGTAACCGGTGTTACGAATTTTTACCATGTATTATGCATTTTAGTTGTTTGGTATGGAAAAAAGATAGTAAATTGCTTTTTACGCGATTTTATCGATTTTTTGGAAATTGATTTTTCAAAATTTTTCAAAGTCTTTTAGACAATTGAAAAATCGGATGTGACCCGTAGGCGAAAAAGTCTTTTCGATTTTTATGGTAATGATAAAAAAAATTTATTTCCTTGTTTTATTATGTGAGAAAAAATCGGGCATGACCCGTGTACAAAAGGGTCATTTTCGAGTTTGACAAAAATAAATTTGCTTTTGATAATAATAAATTTTTTCAAGTCTCTTATGAGAAAAGAAAAATAGGGCATGACCCGTGGGCGAAAATGTTATTTTCGAGTTGCACATAAAAGATTGACGGAAATTAATAAATTTTTTCTGAGTCTTTTTCTCAAAATGAAATATTGGGCGTGGCCTGTGGGCGAAAACATCATTTTTGATTTTTAAGAAAAAGCTAATATTTTTCGTAATCAGTCTGGTTTTCAGAGTCTTGCCTAAAAAAAAATTTTGGCGTGACCCTGGGGCAACAGACTGTTTTTCATTTGTAACTAGATTACGCACAAGTAACATCTTAGAAATTTGCTCTAAGATCGATAAGCGATCTTAGGCTACTATGAAATGGCAGACTGATAATTGGAATTACGAAAAATTATAATAATATACAGTAGGAATAGATTATTTTAAGTCCGAATAATCAAGATTTTGTCTCGTAACAATGTGTTACAAATGCATATTTCAAATATGGCGACATTTTAGAAAATTTGCTAAAGATTACAATTTTGTAAGTGTACTTACGATTTTCCTTTTGAATATATGGTGGTACCTTCCGGAAACTTCGCCACTACACTCTGGAGGGAATGAATAAGTAAAACTCATAAATAATTACGAAAAAACGTTTCGAATAATTAATTAAAACTTGGTATTGCGCAATTAATTACTGGAGCGCACAGTAATCTCGATAACTTTTTGACAATAAGTGAAGATGATCGTCTATCTTTTTGTACATCAGGGGTACGTCGTGTTGAACACGTTGTCGGGGTCAGATAGCGCATGCGTGGGTTACTGTCTCCACAATCGCTGCTGTTGCAGCGGAATGCACAAATTATATTTGTGTGTGTTATTGTGTAAAGGATTACGATCCTTTTTTGAGTATGTGTGTGTGTTCAAACAAAAAACTCATACGATTGTTCAATCGTCCAGAGGCTGGTGAAAGCTGATTGGATGAACCAAGTCTTTTGTCTTTCTCACGATCGTCGTATTTTTGAAGAATTTCGATCGAATTATATGCCGTTTGTGCCTTTATTAAGGATTGTTTTTTCAAACGTATGAGTGCGAGAGAGATAGGAATATTCCTAGATTTTTTTCTGTCTCTCTCGCTTCGTTCAATTTTGAAGGACAGAGACACGGATGCGCTAACATTTAGCGATGTTTCTGTATTTCTTACAGTCTAAATATTTTTAGGACGAATTTAGGAATTCGATGTTTTTAATTTTTTAGAATAATTTACGTAATAAATGGCGCTGGGGGCGGCGGAAAAATAATTGTAAGTTATTTTTCCGTCAGCTATTTACCAGCGGTAATTACGAGAGTCATTTCTAGGCTAATTGACCATTAGGAAATGTATTACTATACGGGGTATAGGGAATTATTATTGAGTTGAAGTCCAGTCTTGAATAAGTCAAATTGTTTAGGTCTGAGTATGATTGTCAGGCTATTTCTTATTGCGACTGTTAATTACGTACGGAGTACGGGTGAGATTTGTTTATTAGTGGAAGCGTATTATTTCAGTTCAAGTCAAACCATAAGTTGGGCCACAAAAAACTAATATTTTTGTTTTTTGCGTGTGGATTTGAAATTAATTTTCGATTTCCAAAATTAGATTTCGATGAAAACAAATTATTAAATTCGAGGTCCAGTGAAAAACACTGTGCTCCTGCTACCATGTAGTGGAGGAGTTTACTTAATATGTTGGTTTAACGTCACAAGGACGAATAAAATGTATCTGTTGTCACACACCTTAGCTCGCGCCTCGTTGTTAGACAACTGTTAGCGTCGCCTCAGCCCAGTATCTCCAGTCATGTCGAGTCCTCTGCGCATCGCTAGTGCGCACAGAACTTGTGGGCATAGCCATGACACTGCCATCTTTCGTATATTTTGCATTCAAATGAATGAATATGCAACCTGTTCAACACACATACATGAAAGCCTGTATCTGAAACAACGATGCTAAAAAAGGAGGATATGACCATAACTTTTTTGCTTCTCTCGATGAGCTTTACAAGACCGACTGGGCTTGGCAGACGAATTTTGGACACCCTGTATAGTGAAAGAGCGCGTCACATTGCTCTGATTTGTGAATTTCAATCGCTGGGGTGTATTCAGAATTTATTCCCGTGTAATGTCCAGTTGTTACCCAATGTGCTACCCGGGTAAAATGCCTGGGTAACAACAAAAACAATTCAACCATTCAAAATAACTGACTCTGGTTCTTTTACCCCAGTAAATCGTCCAAGTTGTTTAGAATGAGTTGGTTGTTGTGGAGTAATTTTTACTTGAGTAAACAAGTGGAGAAAAATTACCCCAATGATTTTGATTGGTTAATGCAGTATTATTTTGATAACAACGTTGAATGGTTGATAAAAATCTATCGTGTTTTAATTATTTACCTCGACATTAGGAGAAATCATTCATTCTTACCTGGCTAAACTTAGGGTAATACCTATTTCAACTTCTTTCTAAAAACCATGCTTGTTTTAGTTGTTCATTCTAAACGTACTCCTGACCTTTAAGTATATATGTAATGGAGGGCTGATTCCTATAACATTTCTATGGGTAGTTACTATCAGACATAGATAGCGTTTTCAAGGAATGAAATTACTCTATTTTGCATATTACTATATCTATATTTACAAATATATAGATATACATCATAAAGTAATTTTGTTCCTGGAAACACTCTATGGTTAAGGAATGGAACTACTGCAATCAGTCCTCCATTACATGTATACTCAATGCTCCAGATTTCCAAAGTAACATTTTAAATGTAGCTTTGCTGAAGTGTGTCAGGGACCTGATTAGTAGCGTACTGAAAGATTTTTTTTGGGGGTGTTTTACCAGGTGAAAGTGCCGACTGCAGGGTTACATATCCAGAGAAATTGCCAACTATGAAGAAAAACACAACGAATTTGATATAATTTGCCGACTGGTTTTCAGATATTGGGAGGGTGTGACACCCTCCTAAATGGCCCCTTTGGTACGCCTCTGGACCTAATGCGTGATTGGTCTGAAAGTAGGAGAAAAACATTTTTATAGTTCGCGCTAATATGCGTTTTGCTTCCACAATCGTATATTTACTAGGGCTCTGTGGAATCGGGTCAGAAATTTTTCATTTGGCCCATTCAAGACAAATATGTTTTCACACATTTCGGGTGCATACCTTACAAAAAAATTATTAAATCCTTCAAGAGTGAAGTCTGCTCTATTCAATGGTCCAACAGATTTTTTTACTATTATTATTTGTCGAGGTACAACAGAGTATAACACAACCTGCTAAAATAGTGACACCAGGTTTTGTCAATATGTGCCTGTCAGAGTGCGAAGATGCTGTTAAGTCAGAAGTTGGGTGAAAAGTAAATTTGACTCGGGGATCAAACGTTGCTGTACAATGTGCATGAAATATCAAAGATTTCTGCCACTACAGGTCATAAGTAAGCCAAGCACACATAATTACTTATGCCCATGGTAATGTGCCTATACAGCGCTAATCAACGCAGAAATACCATTGCGTTGGTCATCTAGTAGCAACATTTTTGGCGGATAACTCAGTTAACCTTACCGTGGTGTTTCCTAGGTACCTATCGCTAGTAGGCTGAACAGAAGAACTCCATTAATATATCACGAAAAATTGAAGGGACTCAACTCATACCAAAAACATAGCTTGTGACTCAATTTATCAATACAGATATGATCTGGCTGCCTGCTGCCGCTCTGTACGGTGAAAAAAATTCAACTTCATCATCAAATTACTGATGTAAATAGATGGGCTTAATAGAATACGTAAACTTTCCTTAGCATCGACTGCGCATAAAAATAAAAAAGTTTCATTTTTCTTTGAAATTGATAATTTGATTACGCGTTAAATTTAAAACTGAAAATGTATAGGTATCTGCCTACTTATTTGCCTATCACATTCAACTGCGTTAAGTGTAGCTTTTATTCGTACATGTATCCACTTGAGAGAGCTTATTTCGGAAAAAATTTAATTATAAACGTGAGCTTATTAATGAAGTACCTTTGTTGAACAGCAGTCCTATTTACAGTGCGCGGTTTTTCATGATGATTCGCAACGGTTTGAGTGAGGCACCAAAAATTAATACCAATATCAAATTACCTACTTTTAATAAATGAGAATATGTTTCACCTCCAACGAGGAATGCTACTCCATTCTAACATCCCTCGTGTAAGTAAATATAAAAAGTTAAAAAACTTGTATCTTTTCTCGCATATTGCAAAGAAAATTCGTTCGAAATTTTGACTCCGTCTATTTTTAATTTAAACACCATTTTTCCACTAAAAAAAAAAGGGTTTAAAAATTTCAATGCATATAGAGGTATAAGTTAATGTGGGAACTTTATTCGTACACAATTATGTCCGATATGGCAAAAAAAGTGATACGCTTGACGTACTAGTTCTAAAAAAATTTTTTAGAAGTTAGTTCTCGGTTAAACGTTTAAAATTAAATGAATTGAGGTAAACAAATTAAGACAAATTAACCACATCCTTTAGCTCTCATGTCCCAGTTAGTCACGTGATAGCCTACAACTCCCAAACCCTTAGTTCGAACCCACATGGATGGTTAATAGTAGTGATGGTAAAGAGAGCATTTGCTTTTTTTTAAATGCTCAAACATTTGAGAATTTACCCAAAAAATGCTGAAAATATAAATTGTTTACAGTTAAAATCAAAGGCTCAATAACGAGCATATGCTCGAGAACTTACAAGCATTTTCAGTAGTTCTGGTTTCCGGTCTAAACAAATGAATGATAAGTTTATAAAAAGTGAGTTTTCAAAATACACATTTATAATAGCGCACTCACACGACTGTTTCCCATACTACATTTTGCTATCGAGTGAGTACACTATCCAATGAGCATCTATAAACCCTAAATTTTATCTTCGCTTAACAACTCAAGGAACTTCCAGACTGAGTTAGCATATAATTATTACAACTTGCACGTTTGCCACTGATTACATCTTGTCTTAAGAGGAAATATTAAAAATGCTTTAGCATGCTAGGAAAACACTGAGCAAGCTTGAAACAATTTTGATTGCTTGAGCATTTACCATTACTAGTTAATAATAATAACAATAATACAGAAGTGATGCAAATGGCACAGTTAGCAATCATACATTATTTTTTGGTGGGTATTGCAAAAACTAGTGTGTGACATATGTGTAAAGTATGCGATTGCTACCACAGCTTGCAACCAAAACCATAAGCAGAATAATAACCACTAAAAACCTAAACAAATTGACAACATTAATTTTGGAGCTAATAATCAAAACAAAAATATTTTATGTAACCAATAACTAATAACTAATTTCCATAAAATTCTCAAACCATTAACCAAAAAAATAACCAGAAAAAATTGGTTTTTCAGAAATATCGATATAATCAGGTATTTTTTCAAAAATTGCTTATTATTTCCTGGAAAATTATCGATTATTGTTAATTTGACTGGGGTGAAAATTTTTGTTTATTTGTTTTACCATGAATATTGTTTCAACCAATAAGAAGAAAAGTTTTTTTGGTTAACCAGAACAATAACCAGTAACTAGCTTCGGTGGAGGGGTGTATGCCCCCTCACAACCCATTCCGGTTAAAAATCCTATATGTCCAAAATCATATGCATGTGCATGTATATTCAATGTCCAATAAGTGGCATAAGACCTTTACCTAGATATACTGAGTGACCCAAAAGTCATGCAACCCAAATATTCAAATTTAAAAATTTGAAAAAAAGAGATAGAGGGCTGAAATTTTGCACTCTTGTAGGAGTGGGTTACTTGATTATTTATGAAAAATTTCAGCTATGTATCTATAGTAGTCTAATTTTGAGTAATTTTTGATTTTTAATTTAAATTTTCGTATTTGTGGCAAAAAAAACTTTAAAAAATTTTAAGTGGCCAAAGTTTTCCAAAAATTCTGAAACTCGCCATAATAATGAAGGATAATTATCAGATTAAGCAGGTCAATTTGTCATAAAGTGAAGTACTGCACCAAAGTGCGGATCAATAAAGAGGATGAAATAAAATTTTTGAAATTAAAAATTTTTTTTTATTTGTTTTGAAAGCATGGTATAGACCATAAAAAAAGTTCTTAAAAAAACAACGATGAAGGTACTGAAGTGAAACTTTACCCATTTAATCAGGTAATCATTCTCTATTATTGTACCAAGTTTCAGAATTTTTTGAGAACTTTTAACGTTAAAAATTTTTCAAAATTGATTTTTCAAACATGGAAAAATTATCATTAAAAATTAAAAATTCCTCAAAGTTAGATTATTAGAGATACAGAGCTGAAACTTTGCATGAATAATTGAGTAACCAACTTATGCAACTGTGCCAAGATTCAGCCTTGTATCTCTTTTTTCAAAATTTTTACATTTGAAGGTTTGGGTTGCGTGACTTTTGGGTCACCCGGTAGTAATACACAGAGCACCCAGTTTTGTACTTGTATTTTTTTTTCGCTGTTAACTCAAGGTTAATTCATTTTAATGATGGAAATGAATTTTTCCTTAAAAAATAGAGGGGTCCTTGCTCAAAATTGTTTTCTGCCATCATTAGTTTTTGAAATAAATTACAAATTAAAAAATGGCAAATTTCTCATTAATTTGTTGTTTTTTTACGGCCAATTTATGAAAAACTAATGACGATAAAAAAAAATTAATTTTGATAAGGAACTCAAGTAAATTTTCTCCATTTTTTAATAGTACAAACCTCAGCTTTATGGCTTGAATAGAAGCTGAGAAATTGTGAAATGAGAGAAGAGCAG
This sequence comes from Ericerus pela, assembly GCA_011428145.1. Classification (NCBI taxonomy): domain Eukaryota; kingdom Metazoa; phylum Arthropoda; class Insecta; order Hemiptera; family Coccidae; genus Ericerus; species Ericerus pela. The sequence continues at coordinate 344,654 of WOFM01000130.1, forward strand.
TTTTTTTTTTTCAAAATTTAAATGTGAAAGTTGCAAAAAATGTGGATAAGTATACAGAAAGTGGGATTGAATTTTATAATAATTGACTAGTAACCAATATAACTCTTTATTGGTTCCCAGAAAGCAGTAAGCACAAAAATATTTTGGTTGCAAGTGTAGTGGGTGGAAGCTTCTAATTATAATGTGGTTTAAGGTAAATGAGACCATACAAAGTTAGTTGGAGTCACACGCCCAATATCACACGCCTCCTAACCCACAACTGACGTCGCGTCAACATCAGTATCTCCTCTATGAAGAGAGAGAACTCCGGCGCATCATCTATGCACAGGTGCCTCATAGGGGAGCCACGATAACAAGTTTTAATTACTACATAATATGCTTATTTACTTCGACCTTCAAATCTTTTTACTTATCTGTAAAAATTAGCTTTTAAAGTTTAGTTCAGAACGAACACTTTTTTTGAACTAAATAAAATTTCAAGGTCATTTTAAGAACGTTGTAGTTTTTTCGGTATTCCCATAGACCACTTTGATGGTTTTTGGCGAGATAAAAGTCGAAAAATTCTGCTCATAACTTTTTTAAACATGAAATGATGGAATAAAATTTCGTTCGGACCGTGGTAGAGTAATGAAAAATTGACGCATTTTCGTTCTATTTTGTGATAACTTACGTAAGTAGGGAATGTGAGACGTATTTTTTTTTATTTTTTTTTTAAACATATAAATTTATATTGGTAATTTTGTTTCCAGGCTACACGCTGGTCCAATTAGTTCTTATCTAAAATAGGAATTATCTTGGTATAAATCATTTTTTGTTTTCGAGAAATGAAGACGTGATTCAGTACATTTATGCAACGCAAGCACTATAATTTTAATTGGAAAATAGCGAATATGGTAGTTAGATATTATGTTCGAAAAATGAGAAATTGAAAGAAAATCAAAGTGAAAATTACAGTAAAAAAAAAATAATAATAATTAAAAGATGATGTTCGAAAAAAGATTATTATTTCATGTTATTTAAACGTCTACTGCTTCACTGGAGTGACGACTGGAGTATATCTTGAAGTGTAAAAACGTGCTTTTTGAAGTCACATACTCATTCGTGGTTACACACCCTTCTACGCCAATCAACATTTTCAGGGTTGTTTTCCCTCTTTTTTTTTTTCTCTTTTTTACGAAAGAGATGATTTTTGTTTTTCTTTTTTTCAGCTCTTTTAAAAATAATTTGTCATCGACTGCAAAAAATGCTCACGCCGTAAAATTTGTGTACCCGAGGTTTGAATACCAATGAAAGGAAAAAGGTAAAGAGGAAAAAACGTAAGAAGATTTATTTTACTTGGCTAAGAATTTCGAATTTGTCGCGCGAATTTAAGGTATTTCTCGTAGTCACAATTTTAGACTCCTGTAGCAGATGTACCTGTATAGGTAGGTAGTACGTATAATTTTCTCTTATGAAAAATAAAAATAAAAATATTTAACCCGACCTTTAATCATTTGAAAGAAAGATAAATAGAAGAGAGGATTTTTATTTACGGTACCGGTGTCTTATTCGTCAGATGCTTCATTACTATTCTAATGAAAACAAAACAGCTCCTGCTTTGTAGAAAACGAAGCTTGAAGAGGTTCTTTTCCCAAGAAAGTGTTCGTTATCAGTTCACATTTTTCATCTTCAGTGAAATTAGACAACAATAATTATTTTTGGCTGGATCATTTGGTCACTTTTCCTCATTTTTCACAATGGTTCTGTTAAATTATTGTAAACCACAGAGAGTTTTGAAATTTTTCAAACATCAGTTCTCTTTTATGTTATCTACGTTGAAAATACTGCACGTGTGCCTGAAATATTTGGTAAGAATGTATGTTATCGACCAATTGTCGAAAATTACCACTAAGCGAAAAAAATGTACTAAGTGCGTTGTGATGCGGAAATTCAAATAGTGGCCTACGAACTAATACTCAAAATATGTATTGGAACTAAAAAAGTCATATAATGAGAAATTTATATTGTGGCTCATAAAAGAAAACTTCCACAACTCGTTTTGCTATTATAAAAATGTAACAACTTAGTTTGAAAATGAAAATGAATATTTTATTGAATGCGGGGGGGGGGGATTAAACCCATCCAGACACATATATATCCACACACGCGCATCCGCACTCACATGCAACAAATTCATCAAAGTATTAAGTATAGTACTCAACATACCTTTTGGTATTTTCCAGTTTCCACAACTGGTTAAGGTGGTTCTTCCAATTGAGCCATAATGCGAATTTCTTAATGCGGCTTTTTCTTCCTTTTCATTTCCCGTTTTTTGGTATTATTTCATAGGCCATAACCAGCATTTTAGGTTACAGCCGTTTTCATTGTGCCGAAATTCAATTGGAGCTATTTTTTCAGCCAACAGCTATTTTTCGACAATTGGTTAGTCCTAACATGTGCATTAGGGAGACTGCGTATGTAAGAAGTTTGGATGCATCATGAAAATAAAATTCAATCCCTCCCCCATGATCCAAACAAACATTCACAGTGTGACAATGCTTGTGACCATAATATATCTAATGAAATATATTTTTTCCAAAAAAGGGTTTTGTTTCAATTTTATTAATAACATTCATTAACAGGTAAGTATCTACCTGTAAGTATATTTTTCTCTGAAATATAGGGCATTTCTTTTTGTGTATGGGAGGATGGTATCCTCTGTGTGCCTGATTTTGGAATGTGATATATTCACACAGGTTGAACAACAACCGTGAACGATTCATTGTCAATCATTTACTAACAGAAAATGCTCTATGGAAATGTTGGTTTTTAACCATCACCTCGGTTGACTAGTTTGTAACTTTACCTTTATTGTCTGCGGTTCGAGACTTGTCTTTTTTTCTTTCCATATGAAAGAACTATATATAGGTGTATGATTGAATTGGTTTTTTTGACCCTTATAACCCACATTTTTGTATTTTTTTTTTTGAGACAGAAATTGAAGAAAATGCAAATAAATATACAATCGAACATTTATCTGTTTTTCATTTTCATAGTGATTCATGTGATAAGGATTAAATCTAGTTGGGGATTTACGTAATTTCAGCAATATAATTTTCACACAATCTTCAACAAACATACTAAAATATGTCATAAAAATTTCAGCTCTCTGCGAATAAGTTGTCTCGTAATTACATTCGATAACTCAGATTGTATGAAATTTAGTTGGGATTCATATCCAAAATTATACATTTCTTTCGAATTTATGAAAGTGAAAAACAGATAAATGTTCGATTGTATATTTATTTGCGTTCTCTTCAATTTTTTCCTCAAAAAAATTCAAAAATGTGGTTATAAGGGTAAAAAAACGAATTTAATCATACACATATACATACATACATTTTTCATATGGAGAAAAAAAATGAGAAGTCCGAACTGCCAACAATCGAAGTAAGTTTTGAGAAAGAATGAAGAGTCAAACGGAGAATCAAACAAAAGAATCAAATAGGAGCATACTCAAGTATTGTTGTTGTTCAAACTGTGTGAATATATCACGTCCTCCTGATTTTTATGTGACAACATCAAAAAGGAGAAAAAGAATGTTAAAATTTTCAGCTGGAATAACTTGACATATCACATCCTACAAATATTTTAGCGCTGAATCGAATGAAATCAATTGCAAGTTGATAAGACTAATAATTTTAGAGTCATTTTGAATTTTTTACCAAGTTTTAACTGGTAAAATTCACGTTTTCTGGTATGAAGCTTCAACACTGATTACAAAAAATCATATTTTTCACTCACTTTTTAGGGTTTGGAAGCATCATACACAAAAAATGATAATAATCTTTTTATTGCAAATTGTGGGGGTAATACTCGTATGAGGTTTTAGGGGCTTTCTCCCCTTGACAATAGTTGCTGCCCAAAGGCTGGCATATATTTGTCTCTATGATGTTAAACCATATACATAAGTATGTTTGTATGTTCATACCTGTATAGGTACAGGTAAGATACTTTATACAGGCCATGATCAATTACCCAATAAGGATCTTGATAATATCATGGTCCAGTACTAAACACGCTGCGTCATTTCTTATTTCTTATCACCTAAACAGAGGCAAGAAACAACGTAATCTATGACATAATATCATACGTATATGTCTGTATGTGTGTCTATGTGCATGTACCAAATCCACTATATGAGCTCACGAAACTAGCTACAAAATCATCAGTGTTTGCCTTGGATTTGGAAAAGTGAAAATTACAAATAGTGTGCCCAAGGTAGAGGTGATAAGGTTGGTAATTGAAAATATGTGCACTTCATCATTTTTTCTGAAACCTCTGAAGAAGAGATTGAACAGTTTGATGACACATACAAGTGCATCCTTAAATTGCTGAAACAATGCATTAATACGAGAAAACTTTCTTTACAGAAAAATATTCCTTTATATTTTGACCATATGTATTTGTGATTAAATACAGTAGTTACAATTTTTAATTAAAATCAAGGACTTTTAATGGAGTCTGTTGATACATTTAGAGACAATTTATAATACAATTATTCCAGTGAAGATTACTGTGGAATCCCTTGTCGTGAAAAAGTATTCCCATTAGAAGGTAAATTCAACAGAATTTAAGCTTGTTCAGCCACTTCATATATTACATATGGGTAAGTCAAAACCAAGGCAAACACTGGTGATTTTAGAGCCAGTTCGGATGGTTTTTACACTGGCTTAATTACACGCACACAAGCACATGTACGTAACAAATACGTATGTAAGTGAGAACAGTCCAGTTGCGTCATCTCTTATGGTGATAAGAGATGGATGGCCGGTTTGTGTATGGATTGTGACATCATCCTATTGTTGAGATGTGTCACGATTCGGTACTCGTACATTACCTGCATGTACTTGCAGGTAATTACGATCGAACGTAATTCGTGTGTTTTACTTCGTGAGGACGAATATTTGCCAGCCCTTTGGGGTGGCAACTGTCGTCGAGGGGTCTGAGCCCCTATTCCTCATACCAGTGAGTCCCCACAATTACGTTAAGAAATTAAAATGATTTCTTAAACGTTGAACTGGTAAATTTTTCCATAAATAAGGTATGACCAGTTTTTTACAAAATTTTTATTTTGTAAATCTTTCTTAAGTGCTTAAAAATAGAAGACCATGATCGATCTTCAAAATTTTATTCTGCTTTGCCTACTGTGAAAAAATCGCGAAATTATCAAAGTATATCCCCATGATCAGAACACATGCATACAAAGAAATAATTTACTTAAAAGTTGGTTGATTATTTGAGTTATGGAAAATAAAATATCCTTTTCCTACGTTGGGCACTTTATTAATCCTTGTCATGGTTCGTTATGCGTAGATAGAGCCCGAGCACGTATCCAGGATTTTTCTCTGAAGGGGCTGAAAAGAATTTATTAATGCAAAAATTAAATTTATGGTTTATTTCACCTGGTCCCTACAAGTCGCCCCTCCTCTTAATCATACTGAGGTGACGTTGATCAGGAAAACCCACCACCCACCGGACCCCCCGATACAAAAAAAAGGCATCATAAGAATAAAATAAATATTATATCTTCAAGAGCATGAAAAAGCTTCAAAAATATTGAACGATTTGAATTTTTCGTGTGTAACGTGCAAAAAAAATTGTTTCGCAACCAATTCCCCTCAAAAAGCACAATCAAGGGTAAGCTACAGGTGTTAATAAGTATGGAAAATAGGAAAAAAATAAATTTAAACTTCATACTTCCTCAAACATTGTAAAATCGTTTTTTTAATATGTTTTTTAAGACTCTGGAGTGAGCTTGAGCCCTCGAGCCCCTCCCTCGGGTACGCTAGTGAAGACCCTAACTTTATTAAAATAAAATGTTTTAATTTAGAAATACAAAAAAACCACTGAAATATTGAGAAAATTGTATGGAATAGCAAACATAGGATTTCTAATGCGAAATTTGCAACTCTATTCTCAAATCAGAATTTAACACTTTAAATCTGCGATTTATTCAAGCTTATTGAGCCATCTTTATTTTTATGAATATCTTATTTCTAAGAGTAAGATTCAAATTTGTGAAGGTAGTAAATGGTAACAAAAACTGAGATAATGTAGTTAAAATTCTATCAATTCTAACAAATTACTGCAGGATTTTTTTTTATTTGATTTACCTACCTCACATTATTTTCCTTTATTGGCAGATTTTCAACGAGAAAAAAAATCCTGTCATTAAAAATTTCCTTTTTATCTCGATTTGTACAGCAGACAAGAACCAATATGTTTGCAACTATGCAGTTGTAAAAACCACAATATTCTTTTTACAACCTTTTTTATCCTGCTTGTAAATCTTCTCCAATAGGTACTGTTTTTTTGCACATAAAATCGACGCAATATGCCCAATATAAATCGTTTTGTTTCTCATAGTCTTAATAAATTACGAGTAAAAAGTAGAAGCCAAACAAAAGATCATCTACAAAGTTCATGCTATAAAAATAAAAGATTTAAAAATTGCAAAATTTATTCGACACATCTCACAAACTCATTTTTTATATTTTAAGGTTTTTTTCTATGCAATTTTCAAAGTTGATTCAAACTGAATATAGTCTTCAACGTGAACATGGGGAAATTTAAATATTTTAGTTATTTACGTATAAAGTAAGTATAAAATTGAAGCACGAACTGCCCATTTTCATGGTACATAATGTTTCAAGTTTCACTTCTTATTGTAGCTCACTATAGTGAATGTATCGCACAAACGTGTTTTTTTTTTTATTGCTTCGTTGTTACCTTTCAACAGTGTGTTATCTTTTAACGTTTTTTCTTATCTTCGACTTGTTTTTGCGGCTAGCTCGGTATCTACGTATTCTGGCAAATTAGCATTAGGCATTAATGAGTGATAAAGTTTTGTCCTCCCACCTGAAACGGACTGCCAATCAGACATTCAGGAAATGGAAAAGTAGAACCACTTGTATATAATTCGATTCAAAAACGTTCCCCCAAAAATGGTAACCCATTTTGAACCTTGCTAAATCAGGTAAGTCTTCATCAAACAAAAAATTATATTCGTAAGAAAATCTGAATGAAAATACCATAACTTGCAAATAAAATACAATTCCAAGACTATACTCGTAATCAACCCTTTCCCCTTTCCTCGACCCCTCTAGTAGTTTAATAATTCGGAAACTCATTCCGTCTGGAATTGCGCTAAGGCGGCTGAAGATGAAAATACTCTTGAAAAATCTCTTACCATTCGTTTAAATACCATTAAAGATCTCAGACAAATTGATTATTTTAAAGCTGTAACCAATATCTTGAATCCCTGTTAAAAAAATGTAGCTTTCATAAAAGCTGATTAACGTTTTTATATTTTGTTTATCTAATAAAACTACAGTTGGCCAACTTATTTGTTGTTTTCCTAAAATTTCGCATTCACTCTAACAGAAAAAAGGCCATCAAAGTTCAATCCACCATAAAAATTCAACTTTTAATTATCTCCATCAGTTTGATCTCTTCGAGCTGCGTTCCAAAATCTGCAATTTACTAATCAGATTTCCAACAAGGAACCAGCGTACAGTATAGTATGTATATTCGTTTAGGTTCACCCCAATTCCATACCCTTTAAATTAGTTCCATTTAAATCTAATATGATCTTCCATAATTTCAGGCCAATATCCGTTACCAGTGTTACAGGGAAACTTTTTGAAAAAATTACAAAACAGTGAATAGTTAAATTCTTAGAATTACATCAACTTCTCAGTAATAAACCACAAAAAAATAAAATAAATCAAGTTTATAAAATGATGAATCACTTTTTTTTATTGTTGTAAACAGAATATTATTTCGTTGACAAACTGGTTGCGGAAATTAATCGAATGTAATTCAAACCTGCATGATCACGTTCTCTTCCAATAATTATACTTAGGTGGGGGCATATTAAAAAACTATATTATTAAAGATTCACATTACACAAGTATAAATAAAATACGTCTCTATTTAATATATTTACAGGGTGTTCAAAATTATGTGTAATCAACTGAAAACACTACTGAACACAGGCTAACTACGAATATGCATATTATTTGTCTGCCCTCCAAACTGAAGGGGTTATGAGGTTAGATACTAAATTGTTTTTTTACGTACTTATTGGTAGGTATTAGGGCCGAATTCAATACCATACCTTCTAGAGTAGGCTACTAACTACGACTGAAAATTTTTTAACCATTTTTTCAATCTTTTGTACTTATGCAAGAATGTCACTACTTACCATTAAGAAAAAGGAAGCCTGTTGTGGCACACAGCCGTAAAATTAATTGAGAATATTCCTTACATATAAATAAGTTTTAAAAGATAAATTTTCATTTTCTATTTTTTGGCTTTAGCTTCATGCGAAATCAACATTATTTCGTTGCGGAAGGTTGGCAGCAGTATTAGTATATTTTATAAATCGCAGTAGTGAATAGAATAAAAGCTTATAATAATAAGTTCAGTTTAGAAACCAATTTAAAAAAAATATAAGCTTTATTTTTTTGGCTTTAGCTTTTGTGCAAAATAAGCATAATTTCATTGGGTAAGGTTGGCAGCAGTATTGGTATATTTTATAAATTGCAGTAGTGAGTAGAATAAAAGCTTATAAAAAAGTTGCCGGTAGCATAGTAGACGAAGCAGAAGTGAAATTTTTTTTTTTTTTGTATAAAAAGGATCATATTAACTCCATTTTTAAGATTACAGGTGGAACAATGAGTGGTTCAATCCAAAAATTAACCATAAATTTGATCTAACCGTCTCAGAAAACATTCAACAGTGCATTTATCACTCATTTTTTCAATAAAACATTATTCTATCCGTTTTTTTGGGCCACAGGTCCAATGACTGGTTCAATCCAAAAATGATACGCAAATTTAAAATCAGCTCCCATTGAATATTTACACCCATATCCCCTAAAGAAGTTTCATTTCAAAATGGCCACACAAAAAAAAGGTACCTACAAAAGCAAAAGAGAGACAAAAAAAAACTTGTAGGTTTTTGAAAAATGTAAAATTAGGTAGGTAGTTGCTAAGAAGTTATTAACAGATCGTAATAAATATTTGTTCCGAATTACGTTCCTATTGGTCCAAAATTAGACATTTTATAGACGAAATTAAAACGAAAATAATGTTACCGGATGTACCGTGTGTCCGATCCATAACAAAATTCATAGCAAGTTATAATATATTATAGTTATTATTTGTTTCAAATTTCGCAGCTATCCGTCGAAAATTATAAATTATCCACCTAACCAAAACAATAAAAAAGCTGGAGGAAGCTATAAAAACTGAAAATCAATGAACAAATTCTACTGGAACTGCTGTTAATAAATTATTACTTAATTTAGATAATATAATACTTTTAAATGATTGTAAAAAACCCACTCATTTCAATATGTCACACCACTCACTCTCAACCATTGACTTATCATTCTCAACTACAAACATTGCTCATTTACTCACTTGGAAAGTCCATTCTGACCTATGTGACAGTGATCACTACCCGATCTTTCTTCAATTTTCATCACCCACTCAAAATTCACCAATACACCCATCACCCCCTTGCTGGAGAATTGACGCAGCCAACTGGCCAAAATTCACTCATAAAACTGAAATTTCTTCTCATCACTTCAACAGCCTAGAAGATGATATTTCATTTTTTACTCAACACATCATCGCAGCAGCTTCTCAGTCTATTCCAATTAACCCTACCAATGTGAACAGAATCAAAACAGTCCCATAGTGGTCTCCAGAAATTTAACGAGCAATCCAATGAAGAAAATGGGCATTGCAAACGTACACAACCACAAAACTCATTTCAGACCTGATTGCTTTTAAAAAAGCTAGAGCTTCTGCCCACTGTCTAATTCGCAAATTGAAGAAAAAGAGTTGGGAATCCTCCATCACATCAATCTCCTCAGAAACCTCAACTTCACAAGTATGGAATAACATCAACCGTCTCAGAGGATCGAAACCAACTGCACGTATCTCTTCACTTACCTTTGCTGACTGTACTACCAGCTGTTGCAATGAAATGGCAGAATGTTTTGTCTCACAATTTGCCACAATCTCTTCCAATGCATCGTACATGAAAAACTTCCTTCAGATTAAGCAGCTAGCTGAATACTGCCCAATCAACCTAGACTCATCCACTTCCATACCATTCAACTCTCAAATATCATCTACTGAATTTCACTTTATGTTGAAATCACACTGCAATAAATCATCACCAGGACCAGACAATATCCACCCCCGTATGTTGAAATACCTACATCCATCAGCACTTGACTATCTACTAACCATATATAACAAAGCTTTTCACCTTGGGACCTTTCCACACTCCTGGAAACTAGCTATCATAATACCGATCCCAAAACCCAACAAAGACCACAGCTCTTAATCTAACTACCGACCAATAGCCCTCACCAGCACTCTGAGTAAACTCTATGAGTGCATCCTCAACAAACCGCTAACATGGACCTTGGAATCCAATAATGTTCTCAACGACCACCAATATGGCTTTCGCTCTAATTGATCAACAATCTTATCAATTGTTGACCTTGTACTAGACGCACAGAATGCCTTCAGAAAATCCAACTACCTTTACTCAATATTTTTTGACATTTCATAAGCTTACCCCACCACCTGGAGATACCAGATTCTAGAACAATTAGGGAAGAATCATATTGTTGGAAACTTGGGCTTAACCATCCAAAGCTTCCTCTCACACCACCAGCTAGCAGTACGCTTCCTAGGACACACCTCACAAACGTATCCCATGGAAACTGGACTCCCCCAAGGATGTGTCCTCAGTTCTACCTTATTTCTACTTGCTATTAATGATCTTCCTACAGTTGTTCCACCACCAATCCGAACTTGCTTATTTGCAGATGATTTTAGTATTTCCTTACAAACACCCAGACCAGGCTTTGCTGAAGAAATTCTCCAAGAAGCTATTGATGCAATTCTCCTATGGACACAAAACCACGGTTTTTCAATTTCTGCTGAAAAATCATATGGAATGCAGTTCTGTAGAAAACACAAACAATTACCTCCTCCCACCATTTTTCTTCACAACACACCCATCTACTTTGTTCCTCAACTTAAGTTCTTAGGCATTCTTCTTGATGCTCAACTCAACTGGTCCAAACATATTCCCTACCTTCGCAAAAAATGTCTCCAGAAACTTCCTATCCTAAAAATGCTCAACCACCACTCCTATGGCTGCTCTAAACCACATTTACTGTCTCTCTACAGATCACTAATTCGATCACTTCTTGACTATCGTAGCCAACTCTATCAATCTGCCAGTAAAACAACTCTTCAAGCTCTCCACCCCATTCATCACCAAGGAATTCACCTGGCTACTGGAGCTTTCCCAACATCACCATCACTCAGCCTTTCAGTTGAAGCAGGAGAACCCCCTTTATCAATTTGTCGAAAGATCCTTCCAGGTAACCTACTTTCTTCAATATGTACAATCCCAAATCTGCCTTGTACACACCGTCTCTTCACCAGTTCACATAGGCTTCAAAAATACATATCTGAAGATCTTTTTGGGCCATCTAACTTCCATGCATTCTACAAAAAATCTTTCTACTCAATTCCCAAACTCTATACTCATCCACCACCTTGGCATTTCTGCCCTCCACCCATTATTCTAGACTTACTCCATTTTGACAAAACTCAAATTGCTCCCTATATTATTCAATCTGAACTTCAATCTCTCCTTGAATCTCTCCCTCCCTCCCTTCATATCTTCACTGATGGCTCTAAAGACACCTCAGCAGTTGGCTCTGCCATTTACTCCACCGCTTTCTCTTCTTCACATCGGCTACCCTCTTTTGTATCCATATTTACAGTTGAATTTTCTGCAATACTCACAGCACTCAAACTCATATCACATCACCCACCACATACATCTTATATAATCCTCACTGACTCCCTATCCTCACTCCTAGCCATCGAGAATATCTATTCCTCTCACCCATTAATCCAACAAATTCAAATCCTCCTCTCCTGCCTTTGTACTTCTACTCCCATTACATTTGTTTGGATCCCCAGTCACTGCGGCATAGCTGGAAATAATGTGGTGGACCAAATGGCCAAAGAAGCCAGAACTCAACCCACCATCCTCTGGAAACATGTGAATCCACTTGACCGCAAGCTGCACATCAATAATTCCACTCTACAACTTTGGAAGACTCTTTGGCAGAATACTCCACTTAGCAATTTCCTGCGTTCAGTAAAAGAGGATACCAGCAAATGGGTTGACACTCTTAAATTTTCTCGCCGCCACCAAATTGCCATCACTCGTCTCCGCATCGGCCACTGTGCCTCAACTCATTCATTCCTTCTACTTAATCTTCATCCACCTGACTGTCAATATTGCAAATCTCAACCTCTCTCACTCACTCCCATTCTCAGGACATGTCCAGCTCTTCACACCCTTCATAATCACTACAACCTACCAACTACAACAACCATTACTCTTGCCCACAACTCCCCTCACCTCTCAAACCTTATCATTTTTCTTCACTTCATTGACTTCATAGTATAATCTAATTTATAAGATTTTGCTGGCATAACCCATTTTGTGAAGTTAGCCCAGCCACCTTTTTTTTTGTATTTTTGTATAATAATAATAAAAAAAAAAAAATGGCTATACTGGAAGTACCCTGCGGCTGACCCGCAAAAAGATCACCAGATCAGGTCCTTGACTTAGTACTAATATTCTTCCAAAATTTCGTGCCTATCGAATAAAAATTACGACCTGTACCGTAATAACAAGAATTTGACTTTTATATTTATATATAGATATGAATTTGAGTTATAAGCGCCAAAATTCTTCTTGAGTTATGAAACGAAAAACGTACCTACCCCCACCTCCATGTTGTTCTATGATACCAAAATTAATAAGTAAATTTTCAATAGAAAACCTACTTAATATAGAAAGAGTGAAATTTGGTATGAGGGTGCTTGAGTATCACATCTAATTTTTTTTTTTTTGAAATCCCAAAAATAAGAAAGGGGCAGCAGTTATTAGACAAAAATTCATTTTCTTGGAACTTTCAACATATATACACTGAAATTATCCAACTCAACACAAAGGTAGTTTAATATTGTTTGTTTATGCCTTAAAAAAATATTTTTTGAGGTACTGAGTTCAAATTGGACCTTAAGTAAAAACAAATAAGGAATAATTGGTTTTTGATTTTCTTAGTTTTTATTGTTTTTCAATGTTTTGAATTTGTCTATAAATAAGGGAGTACAAGTGCACATCTGTAACGATATTTTCGTATCGTCCATAATATGAAATATTTTCGTATTATTAATTATCATCATCATCATTACTTTCTCTCTATTTTTCTAGTATTTCTCATTCATTAACTCTCACGTCATTTCTTCAAGTCAAGACTTGTTTGATGACATCATTTCCTACATAAACAGTTACTGTGTTTACTCATAAACAATGAACTCATCTTTTGTTTATACTATTTCTGCAATCTTGCATATACACTAATTTCTACTAATTCATTTGTGAACACCCACTTTATGTCATATTCTTACGAGACCATTGGTCATACTTAATGTACATATATTTCTATTAACCAATAAGATCAAAACCCTTCTCCAACACTCTGTAAATTCGCCTGAACCTTCCTCTTTGTACTTACTATATAATCTCATGTTTTGTACTATTACATACATTCATATACATTCTAAAACAGTCAAACTCATTCTACTTAATTCTCTTTATACTTTTGATTACCTTGTTACAATCTTACCTATTCTTTTAATTCTTGATGTTTATAACTGTTACCCTTCTATAAAGTTTATGTTTAATACACCTTTTTAACTAAATTGTGTATTTGATTGTTCTGTTACGATATATAACCGTCACAACATCCTAAACCAATGTACAAACACAGGAGAGTGAGAAATAAATGAATGAGAAACCTGTGAAAGAGGTGAAAAGTTTGCTGATGTGTCAATTCTGACATCACACCCACTGCTTAAAAAATATCACAATGTTTTTTGACAACTCAACTTTACCATTCATTTTCTCCCATTCTATCCAACCAATTTTAATGCGGTTTCCACTGATATTTTTTTTTCTTTTAAGAATTTGAAAATATGTTTACTGAAAATCATGTCCGATACCTTATTATGATGAAGAGAGAAAAAGAGGAAAAGGAGAGGAGGAGAATTGGTTCTGTAATATAACATAACTGATCAGAGCAAAATGCAACCAACTTATACAAAAATCTATGCTCACCAATACCACCATTCTGGTAGCAGAAAACTGAGAGTCGCTGTCATCACAATTTAAAATCTAAAATGTGTCAACTTAATACGATCCACTCATTCTAAAAGCACTTCACCACCGATTTTCAAAGGAGATATTGTCTCATTATTTCCTACGAAACCACGACAACACCTACTCGTATTCCTGTCTTCGAGTAAAAGACCTATTCACATCAAAATATAAGAAACAGGTAGTTGAAAACACTGGTCAAACCAATCGGTACTTAAATAACAGACCATGAATTTTTATCGATAATTGTTACCATATCATTAGACTAAGTATTTCTTATTTTAGCGTTTAAGAATTACTCATGATAAAAAGTTCTTAGATGTAATAATTTCTTAAGAATTGTTCCTACAACTGGCTCTTAGGCCGGTATTCAGAGTTCACCCTAAGTGTTCACTAACCCTAAGGATCCGTTTTTAAACAAAAGTAAAGCTGGGGAGAAATAGTTTAGCTGAGAAATATAGTTGAGAAATGCAAGTTTTAAAATGACACTTAGGTTGGTGAACACTGAGTGTCGACAATGAAAACCGGCCTTAGTGACCTACTTATAAATGTTTATAACTCGTAAAAATATTACTTCAACTAACAATTAAAGGAGTAGCCTAACATTTTGTGAAAAACTGAAAGAGAAATATTCCTTAACTATTGAACATCGCCCATCAGGGACATAATATTCATTATATGTACGAAGAAAAATAAACAACAAAAGTAATAAATTATAACACAAAACACAGAACAACCACATCAGAGTATCGATCATGAACTGAATTGATATGAATTGATAATTAGTAAGAGTTGATAGCATGTGTGTTTTAAATGGGGTATCTACTGCTATCAATTATAAATTCATATCAATTCAGTTCATGGTCGATACCCAGGGGAGCTATTCTGCTAATTTTTTACCTTGTTTTTGCCCTTTATGCCCTTTCAGCAAGGGGTAAAAGCAACGATGTATTCCCCTAAAAATGTATATAAGAAGTGAAATGGGCATATATTTTGACTTTAGAATACTGGACCAGTAAAGAAAGATGATTTCTGGGTACGTGTTCTTGAAATTCATAGCATTATGTTACAGTGCTATGAAAATGTTGTGTGATTCTGAGTGCTGTTCTGCTTTATTAATTTTCTTCAGATTTATCAATTATGTTTAGTTTGGCAAGTTGATTAAGTCTGCCAAATTTTAAGTAAATCGATCAACTAAAACAGTACCCAGAGTAATGCAAAATTTTTAAAGCATGTGGTCACATAATGCTATGAATTTCAAGAACACCTACTCTGGTTAGACATGCCGGTGCTAAATAGGCAACCAGAGCATACTTTTTGATGTACTTTGTTTTGCGTTTATCTACACTGTTATTGTGAATTTAAGTGATGCCTTTATCAGATATATTATAAATTGGTGAATTTAAGCAAAACGTTGAAAATACGCAGAAGGTACGCCAGGGTTGATTACTTTTTGACCGGCATGTCTTGACATTAAAAAGTACATTGATTTTATGGAACTTTACTGGTCCAGTACATAGTCAAAGAGCATAGGCTTTATGTCGATTAAGCTCCTTACGCCAAGTTTTAGGCGTCGCAAACAGCGTAAATGGCAGAACGATGTGTTTGTTATGTTTTCCAATGTATTGCTTATGTTTTTTATGGTTTCTAGAAGTTTTTCTCAGCTCAACTGAACAATGTTTTTTTGCTTTTCAGAATATGTTACAAATATTTGTTTACGTCGATGAAGTTAGCTGAACCGACTTAAACGACATAAAATATTAGTGAAGTAGCAAACCCAGATCATATTTATTGAGAGTGTTAACAATGAATGAGTTTACTTTACAAGACTAGTTCTAGAAGTGAATAGTTCACATCAGTACAACATAAACAACCATCAATAAAATGTAGAATCATTCTAGCCAACCAGGACTCGAATAACATATATATTCCCTAACATTAAATATGCAACATTTTTGGGCCATTATTACAAATAAAATTTTCAAAAACTTTTCCTTGTCTTTGCTGTAGCCCAGTCCTATAAGTGCTGACTGTAGTTGAAAATCTTTGAAACAAAAAGTAATATTCTTAGTAAGCTTATAATAGACAATAACAGGTGGTTCAGTATTTAAAACTAGACCGGAAATTACTAAACATCCTATACCATTATCCTTTTTTTTTGTAGAACTTATCCAATTTTCGTTTTTCGCCTAAATTATTTTTCATAGTTAAGGTTTTTTTTCGTCCCAAAATACTTTAATGAGTAAGTATGAAAAAAAAAAAGTAAGCCCAAAGATGTTCTCAAGTATAATTTAGCTTCATTTCCAGATCCGAATTCTTGTTAGAACAGTATTTTATGCTGGAGAGAAATAGTAGTTTTAAAAGTTCCAGCCTAAATGAAGAAACTAACTCAATTTAACAATTGACAGAAATCCTGAAGTTCGTTGCTTTAGTCGAAGATTAGACAATTTATTTTTTTATTTTTTTGTTTATGGGTTGGAGGATTTTGAAACCTCTTTGGCGAAACGAAGCGCATTCTGAATTAATGTCTCGGTATTAATCTGTCTAGGCAGAACAAAAGCTCGTGAATTAAAATGTTTAAAAAGTAACACTTGAAAATAGTCGAGTTTTGTTTAAAGTGTTTTGTGGGGACGATGATAAATTTCACGAAGGAAACCGAGGTTAT
Source organism: Ericerus pela (assembly GCA_011428145.1). Taxonomy (NCBI): domain Eukaryota; kingdom Metazoa; phylum Arthropoda; class Insecta; order Hemiptera; family Coccidae; genus Ericerus; species Ericerus pela. The sequence continues at coordinate 361,644 of WOFM01000130.1, forward strand.
CGTGAAGACAAAAATACAACTTTTTGTTCGTTTTACGAACGAGTAAAATGCGTTACTTTGATATATAAATTTAATTTTAAAATTTGCTATATATACTTATTTGAATTTTACTCGAGAAATACCCACGCGATTAGCCTTTGAAAATAATTTATTGCAACCGTTTCCAGCCACCGTTACAAACTTTGTAACGTTATGCATATAAACCTGTATTTGAAACGTTTTGAAGTCACGTGAAGAATATTTTAACCTCAACTATTCAAACTCTAAACCCGTCGGCTACAAAGTTGAATTAAATACTAACCATGTACTGAACCCAGGTTAAATGTAAAATTATGTTGCCCAATATTAAAGTTTATAGCACCAGAGTATTGACCCCATCCTTTAAATTCGGAACAACTTCTTAGTCTGCTGAAGAACCATTTTTCGGGACCCATAAGTGCCACTTCTGGAATGTGGGTTACCCAACTGCGCCACTTCCTATTTCATATCATATACCTTATAATCTATTAAAAAAAACAGTCCTAAAAGCGCCACTCGGTATCAGGAAAATTTCAGAACTATATGCTGTAATTCATAATTATGCAGGGGGGTGTATAATAGTAAGAGAGACTGTTTTATCGAGAAACAATTTTTACATTTTTTACCCTTGAGGGTGAAATATTCAAGATAGAGAATTTTAAAGTAGATAACTAGAAGAAGCGTACCTTTTTCTATAAGTTTACCTGGAAATAATTCTCGTTCACAAGACTACGTTTTGTCGTGTAGGTTTTGTCGGTTCAGGAAATCAAACCTTGGACCTACACATTCACCAGCTAAAAGCGGTGAATTCAACGGCATGGCCATCTAACCGCCAACTATAACTAGCGAATGTATTTTGTATAGAATGAGGTATGGCAGTTCCCACAAAAAGTTTATATCTTTTACAAATTTTTGAAAATTTGAAAATTTTTGTTTTTAGGTACAACACCACGTTGTACCTAAAAATACACCGTGTTGCACCTAGACACATACTAAAAATAAATAATTAATATGAATTAATTATATTATAAAATATATTAAAGGGCGATATTATATTTCAATGAGTTATGCACATTCAAATAACCATAAGAAAATTCAAATTTTTTTAATTTTTTCACAATTTGTGATACGATTGTTTGCCTGTTTGATTTAACCGGGATATAATACGAAATGTCTTTCTTTCACGTTAAATTCACATCAAGTATGTCCATGTTCTTTGTCGAGGTAATCTGGGCTACAAAACATTTCACATATGTTCTTTTCTGGTATTGGCGTCACACAATAATTTGAAAACAACGTAATCATTTTTCTTGATATCCTCGATTTCCTCTAAGAAAATAAAAGAAATAAATACAAATACGTTTAGAGAATTTCTGGAGTGATAACTGAACGCTTTGATTTAAACTGTTGAATTTTTTTGTATAATATGATCTTGTCAACGTAGAAATCATGTGCCACTCTGTTATAAGATACACAATATTGTAACACTGCAAGTACAGCCTTCTTCATATCACCAGGACTGACAGGTATTTGATCCTTTTCACCAGTTTTCATACAAGGAATCTCTAAATAGATAAATATCATATTTTAGGAATAATTTGATACGTTTTTATGGTATTTTTAGTTGTTTCTAAGTACTACCTACAAAATAAATTTTGTTTCTACGTACAACATCCATTCATTAGGAACAAAAATGTTTATCAGTTTTACAGCAAGTGATTTACCTCAAATGAGAGTGTGCATAATGCATACGAATTCTTATAATAAGTATTCAACAACTTACCTGGAAATTTAAAGTATTTTTGACTTCACGATGAACTTTAAAAATTTTGAAGATAAATTTACTTTTTCTTACCAAAAACATAAACTTTATATAAAATTCGCTAAAATGATAAAATCATGTTATAAGATATGTAGATGATGCCACATCTCATGTCTATGGACTCATTTAGTCACATTTTTTTCCTGATTTGTTGACATGACATGACAGTAATTGTTTCTATGTACAATCGTTTTAAGGTAAAACAGTTTTCCCAGCCCATTTGCATATACGTACTCAGTTTTATGTAACACCGTGTATATTGTAATTTTTTATCCAATAATTACGAAATTTGGTGCACATAGTCTATTTGGACACGGACAAGGATGAGGCCTATTGTTTTTATTGCAGATAAGCAACACCATATGTTTGGTACATCCTATTGTGTTCCATTTTTGACAGTTTAACGGCTCGAAAATGCATAATTTTTAACCAATAGTCACGAAATTTTGCACAGATGTTTATTAATTTTTATTCGAACATTTTGCCAAATTTTGTTTAAGTTGGCTTGACAACTCATATGTACACATCAAGTAGTTGTTTGGCCAAATCTTAAACTATTGCCAAGAGGAGAAGTGATACCTAATTAATCTAGATTAACTAAAGATGCTGAGCGAAAAGGAGGTTTTCACAATTCAATTCGTTACGAATTTCTTTGACACCTCATTAAAAACGTAATTTTTACCCAGCATTCTGCCAAATATTTTTGATATTTTGATGTTTTAATTTTATATTATTTATTTATTTATTTATTTGTTTATATAGGTCGCCTGCTAAGTTTTATTTAATTCACTTGAGAAAACCTACATTTTCCAGCGAGGCTTGCTGAGTTATAGTTTTTTTTTTTAATTTATTCAGGATTCCACTTAATATTTATCGTTTTCATGTTTATAACCCTATTGGGCCCTCATCCAGAAACATTTTTAAGCATCTCAGCATATTCTAAATTTAGTATTTCAAGTTTATTCGAACAATGCATCCAAAATCCTAATTACTCGAGCATTTCGGAATAAGAGTCACTAAATGCTATTTATTAAAGATTCATAATTCTTAATTCCCACATAACAGGAACCAATGAACCAAAGCCATTTTATTCGTACTCATATATGAAACCATAATGATATAAAATTTGTCATGGATCATTAGGTCTTTCGTGTTAAAAAAACCACAAGTATTCTCGAAAAATGGCAAAAATGCAAAGAAAACAAGCTACTTATTTGTAAATATTTATTAAATAAAAGTTTCAAAGATGTAAAATTTGATCTTAAGCTACCTACAGAATAGAGCACTAAAAAGTTTAGGATTTGAAAAAAAAAAAAAAAATTTTTTTCGATTAAGTATGCGAAAGGCGAAAATGGCCTTTATTTAACCAACTCTTTTACACGAGTAAAGGTGCAAGCGTTTGTTCCGCGCATCGCAGATAAACTTTACGCCGATAACACGTGAATTTATGTCATTCCAGACTGACGTTATAAATCATTTTATTTCTCACTCACGTCTTAGTAAAACGGCATTATCCATAATAGCGGCACGTGAATACGATAAGAAACCTTTAACGAATTACACATCTCCTTAAATTAATTAAATCAAGTACAACGATTGTTGTTGTTGTTGTTGTTGTTGTTGTTTTTTTTTTGGATCATTAGGTAGTTCAATTTTTCCAGAATTGAATATACATTATTGCCTGAATTTTTGTACCAAAAGTTTGAGCCTGGTTTCATTAAATTTTCCAAAAAACTCACCCTTCAAAATCTGGTTTTGATTTATAAATTTTATTAAAACTTTTATACAGGTTACGCATAATATTTCTTTGCTACAGCCAAAGTATTTCTTAGATGCACACTGGAAAAAAAATTCTTTCAAAATTTTTTGATTTACTAGAAAAAGTAGTTGATTATCCTATAAACGTCAATTTTTCTTCGACGTTTAGATTCCCTCAAAATTAAATGAAAATTCAAGTGACCAAAAAATCTTATCAGTCGTATTGTTTTGGAAACTTTCTATTGAAATTTAAAAAACTCTAGCACAGCAATACTTCGCAAGAAAACTCACAGTGCACATTTTCATCTACAATTCAAAAAGAAAACCTGAATTCCAAGTATGTGAAAAAATTACCAAAAACACATCTGAAAAACATATCAATCTATAGACATTTCATTTATAAAGTTTCAAGTTAAAATATCATGAAAAATTGTCAATAATTATCAGTTCTTATTGACTTACGGATGCTTTATTACTAATGTGTTGACAGTTTGTTTGGAAAACCACTAGAGTGATAGTTACGAATTGTTCATCAAATTTTCTTCTATATGTCAATGCCCCATATAAATTTCAGCCCTATTCCTTAAGCAGTTTTCTCGCAATACTGAAAACACAGCATAATCTATATTTTATTGACATATTTTTTTACAATTTTTTACGTTTTTTATAAAAACTATTCAAGTACCAAACTTCTTTCAGATTTGCACCTATATCAGTACACTAAGTTCAAGTTCGATCCCTTCTACTGTTTCCTCAAAATAATGAAAAAACCTCTTTTCCAGAAATTTTTTATTCTCCACTTTTCTCTCGAACCACTGAACAAATTGGCGCCAAACTTCTATCAGACCGGATCCCTTATAAAGACTAACTTTCGTGAAATCTTAAGTCCTGTCTCTCTTGCAGTTTTCTCAAAACCGTGAACACAAAATTTTCTTCAATCGTCTTTCATTTCTAGTTTTCTCGGAAATTCCACCAAACTTGTAGTTATATGAGAACAATCTTTTGTGAAAATTTCAGCCCGATCCCTTTTGTCAGTTCCTCAAATCCGCTTTTCCAAGAATTTTACTGAATCGATAAGCAGAGCTAACTTCTTTCAGACCAGTTTCTATATGAGAACTACTTTTCGTGACAATTTCAGCTTTATCTCTTTCGTTTTTTTTCAAAACCGTGAGCAGAAAATTTGGGCGATACATACAAACATAAATACATCCATACACGCACACGCACACACGCACACGCACATACACACACACGCACACACAAACATATATATATATATACTTACATTAAAAAAAAACTGGATCTAAATAGAAAAATGATACCAATTGTTTTCTTTTTTCATGAAACGGATAATTTTCATCATCCCTACTCCTAATCCTTTTGTAAGGTCAATTTTAATATCTTGTTCGTGAGCAAACTAGGTAAAAAGGCTGCAGAAGCTTTAGAGTGGTCTGAAATCAAAATTATTATCCACAATCTTCTAAATTTAAGGGTAAAAAATCGTTTAAGAAAAATTTTTGAAGAATTGTTTTTTAAAAGTTTAAAAACATAAAAAAAGTACAAAATCTGAGAAATTAATACGAAATAAAACTTCGATTTTTCCTATTTTAAGAACACGAAAAATAAATGCAAGATGCCAACTTAGTAATCTGTATGATCAAGGATTGGCATATAGTCGGTAAATTATTTTTCAAAAGCAATAAAACTATACTTGCATTATTCTTCTCACGCTCATCAATCCTCCATAAAGTATACGTGACTAATATGTGTTATCGCCTAAAAAAACACATCGCCTTCGACAATTACTTTTCCTCAGACTTGGATGGTTAATATTTTTGTTATTTATCAATAAAATTATTACGTTTCATTTTTGTAGTGTGACTGCTTCAAATTTGTAAGAAATAAATTATACCGTACAACCGTCCAAAGGGCCCCTTATAATATCCTGCTTCCCATTTTGAAAAATTTAGAAGTTACACTGCTGGTAACCCGAAATAACGACGATTGAGAGAGAAAATCCGATTCAAAAGTCATACATTCTACAGTTGTTGAGTTATAAGAAAGAAAAATAAATTAAAACTTTGACCCAGTCATCACATAAAATTACATGTGATATACCTACAGCAATACATTATAGGCTAATTTTTCTGACGAATGCATCTTTTGTGGAGCTGCAGAGGGAGGGGTGGACAGTGGGTCAAAGACCCAGTTTTATATTCCCTCTAAATACACGAATATTTAGCCTAGGCGTTCACGTTTCCAACTAATATTAATTATTTTATTAGGCTCCTAAAATATCGAAGTGTTCGACAAGTTGCATACGTTTATTACACAGGCGTTAGTCAATATCGAGATTACAAAAAATATTAAGACGAATCGCGTACGTGCGGATAGTGCAGAACAAAGACACTCACCAATTAGAATGCGTCGATCGAGTTCGATAAAATTACTACTCTGAGGCGGTGTAAATTGCCGAGCTCTTCGATAATAGCTGCGTAAATAATGATTTTAATTACGATGCGGTAATAGCAACAAAAATTAACGATTTTGCAAAAAGCGCACTTGACACGAGAGAGGATTTCAAACGAATCGAATCGCCAAATTTAATTCACGTTTAAATGTTCGAAGAATACTATTTAGACGAGTGGGGGTACAATTCGAAAAAAATAATAAATAAATAAAAAACGCATTCGTAGGCTATTCGTAAGTGAATTTATTCAAGAGTCATAAAAGTGTCTCCAGTGACCTAGACGGAGCCAAAAGCTACAACTACAACAACGCACGAACGAAGGACCACTGAACTGCACACAACTTTAGAAAGTGCACGAGGGTAGTTTTTCGTCCCCGAAATAGAGAGAGACAACAGAATGAAGTTAGATTATCCGTCTTTTTCTTTCATATTATATATATATTTATGTATATATATATATATATACAGTATATATATATATATGTATATGTATATATACAGTATATAGCCTATATACACCCATACATCCTTTCCTCCCAGTACCAAAATGCGAAAATTTTCTACTACAGTCGCATATTCTATCGAGTATATATATATTTTTTGGTGGTTGCTGGTAGAAGGGGGAAAGGGGTGTAGACGTATCAAAAAGTATCGATACATATCGTTGTAAGGTCGATGATGTCAATAGCGGAACTAGACCTTTGTGCGTCTGTGGCTCAGTTCTATTTTTGCGCCATCCTCCCCCTCCTTAAAACAAATTTGCAAATATATATTTGAAAATATTTCTAAATTATTTATTTTTGATGAACGAATGCAGAGGACTATATTTTATGCGGTTGGCAAATGGTACAATCGTAACGAACAACGAATTTTTACGGTTGCCACAAGGCGCAGAATAAGAAATTGAGATACAAAAAATAGTTTTTTTCTAAGGGCGCAGAAGTAAGTTTATGCCCGCACGTTCAATTTGTAAATTCAGCATTGTTTCTAATGGTAAAAATCAGTGGAAATAATAAAAATTGCTTAGAAGGGGGAATTATCTGAGAAATATTTTGAATAAATAATTTTTTTTTTTCAATAGAACCAATTAAAAAAAAAAAAAAAAAAACGAAAAAAACAATGGAAATACCCCAAAAATGTAAAAATAACTCTTTAAAATTTTTCCAGAAACATCGAAGGGCTGGAATTATTGATGTCGCAACTCTCTTTCTATTATCATAATTATAGGTAAGCTCATACGTCAGTGCTAGCTAATTTTACGACAAAATTTTTAAATTATCGTCAATAACTTCAATAATTATTCTCGTTCTTGAATTTTGCTGCAGGAATTTTCAAAATATGATTTCTCACTTTTTAGCTCATTTTTATTATTTTTTTATATCCGGTTAGTTAGTGTTTTTTTTTTTAACCGACTTCAAAAAAAAGAGGAGGTTATCAATTCGATCGTTTTATATATTATATTTCTTTTTTTTGCTATTTTTATTTGTTCCAGCATAACTTCTCAATCTAGGCACCGATGTTGATGAAGTTTTTTTTACATGATAGAGGGTGATCTCTTGGTGGTCCCATTCAATTTTTTTTTGGAATCAATGAAGTAGTTTATGAATTACCTTTAAATAAAAAACCGTTAGTTTTAAAAAAATTTTGCCGCAAACGTTAAAGACGAAAAATCATTTAAAAAATTTTTTCACCAAGAAATCTAACCATCTTAAAAAAACAAAAAACGAATAAAAATGCTCTAAAAAGAAGAAAATAATTCTTCTAAAATTTCTGCAGTCAAATCTACTGGAATTAAAATTAAGCGAAAAAGCGTTATGGTAAGTTAATAATTTTTTTTTTTTAAAACAATAAAAAATCCGCTAAAAAATGAAAAATTATTCTTTTAAAATTTTTCCAGCAAGACGTAGGTCCAAATACTGGAATTATTGAAGTCGATGCTAATTAAAAAGTTTTGTCCCAAAATTTGATGAATCAACGTATAAAGCCACCGTGGTAAGAATAAAAATAAGCGCCAACTTCAATAATTCCAGTTCTTAGAATTACATCTTGCTGGAGAACAGGCCCATAGTCAAGAAGGGGGCAGGGTGAAACGCTCCTCTTGGCGACAATCCTTTCCCCTCTGGAAAAATTTTCTTTTTTTTCCTGAATTTAAAAAAAAAAATGGAAGAAGCAGTTTTCATTGCTATTTTTCTTTCCCCCTGCCAAAAAAACAACTTTTTTTAATACAGCTAATAAAATCTACAAAAACATTTTTCACTCCCTGGTCTGCAGTTTACTTCCCTTGGGATTTTACTCTTGCTACGGGGCCGCTGGAAAAATTTTAAAAGAATTATTTTTTTCTTTTTAGCTGATTTTTTTTTTTTTAAGTTGGTTCTATTTTATGTTTAATTATCTTGTTTCTGATTACAATAGAACTGTGTCATATTGACCCCACAAAATGAGTCATTTTTCCTAGTCACATTTGTGTCACAATTTGCTGATTGAACAGTTCTACTTTATAGTTTCAGCGTCAGTTCTGAGACGTGAGAATTCGTAACTACAAAGTTCAAATGCCGTGCTTTACCTAATCGAATAGTCTCTTCGAAAAAAAGAAAAAAAACTCTTACGCAGCAAGCTTTGCAAGAAAAAGTATATTTCTTTGTTTAAAAATCACATATATCACCAACATTCTTCTAATAAAGTAATATATAATTTTTATTTTTATTTTTATTTTTTTTCCAAAAAATTATTAATATCCTACAAATACGATGCACGCAATAAAATATTCTGATTAAGTATCATGTTTTCAAAATATTTTATGAATGTGTCCAAAATCAATATTTTTGTGTGAAATGAAAAATTATCCCAAGTTCTAAGAAAAACAATTTTAGGAAATAATTTGATGGTTTTCTTTCCTGCTGCGTTAAGAATTGTGGATTTGTGGATTATATAAAAAAAAAAATTTTATGAGAATGTGGAATACCTTTTTGTGAGAGATATTCTCACCAGAAGGAAATTCTACAGAATTTAAGCGTGTTCAGCCACTTCGTACATAAGTATGGGTAAGCCAAAACCAAGGCGAACACTGGCGATTTTAGAGCCAGTTTGGGTGGTTTATATACGGCTTATTTACACGCACACAAACACACGTACGTAAGATAATACATGGCCAGGTTGCATCATCCCCTATCGAGATAAGAGATGGCTGGCTGGTTTGCCTACAAATTGTGACATCATCTCATTGTGTCACAATTTGGTACTCGTACATTACCTGCAAGTACGTACAGGTAATTACAATCAAACGTATTTTGTGTGTTTAACGTCGTAAGGACGATTGTTTGCCTGCCCTTTGGGGCGGCAACTGTCGTCAAGGGGTCCAAGCCCCTATACCTCGTATGTGAGAGTCCCCACAGCTACTCCCTCCCAGTTTTTGCGCTGAAAAAATGATCAAAATGCGCAAGGCCTGGGGGGATGTGCGGGTTTAATGCTGTTTTTGATCGGCTAAGCAAAGTTATGCCTGAAATAAACTCAGAGAATATATATTTTTCGAATTTTATTACAAAGGAATCCCCAATTGTGATGTCACAACGTTGAGATTATCTTTGTGTTTGACAATAAACGCACGTTGCGATGTTTATTTCCGTATCGCACGTGGATTTGTTTATTCCTGTCGTTTTCTTTTTGTTGGCATTCCTTGTTTGCTTATCTCCGGAGTTTCTTTTGTCTCACGGAATTCCGATTTTCGTCGCATATTTTTTAGCGGGTGTAAACTTACGTAGCGGATATTACTTTTTGGGAGTAAATTTTTATTTTCTTCACATTAACCTCTTAGACATGCGAGAAGGATGGGATTTTTACATTTTTTACTGCCTAGGGGCCGGCCTCTTTTTCATGGGCATATGGGGGCCTCGAGATCGAATGTTTTGGTAGTAACATCGTCCGAAAACTTCACAGACTTTTTTATTTTTGGTGTTTTCTCTATTTGTGAATTTGTTGTTTCACATTTTTTGACAGATTCTTCCGTATTTGTTTGGGAATCTGTCTGGATATTTTCTATGTTTTCTCTCGGTACCCTCTTTATTCTTTCATCGTCGCTTACCATATATGCAGGCTTCAATCTATCGATTGAAATTGTTCGAGGTTCGCCTGCAATGAGTATCACAAAGTTTTTCTTATCTCGTGATAATACTTTGTAAGGACCGGCGTATGGTTTCTCCAGCGCAGATCTCATTTTTTCGTCTCTAACAAATACATATGAGGTATTGGCCAAGTGTTTCGAGATGTAAATCTTGGGCTGGCCATGGCGAGCTGCATGTTCTAGAAAATTTTTGGCATTGTTTCTTATGTTTTGTACCATAATTTCGGGGCTAACTTCCTTCGATTTTGTGAAGAAGTCCCCTGGAAGGCGTAGCTCTTTGCCAAATGCTAATTGCGCTGCAGAGTGACCTGTATCCGTTTGTAGGGCAGATCGAAGGCCTAAGAGGATGGTAGGGAGTACATCTACCCATCTCTTTGTATCATGTGACATGATAGAGGCTTTGAGAGCTCTATGCCATATCTCTATTTTGCCATTGGCTTGAGGATGGTAAGCTGTGGTATGACTGTGTTGAACACCAAGCTTATTTGCTAACTGTTTGAAGAGCGAGCTCTCGAATTGGCGACCTTGGTCCGTAATTATGACTTCTGGTACGCCATACCTCGCAATCCAGGTATCGTATATCCTGGCAGCTACAGTTGGAGCTGTCATCTCGTATAGAAAAATTTCTTCTGGCCATCGTGTTGCTCTGTCTATTATCGTTAACAGGTATCTGTGTCCTTGATATGGTGGCAATGGGCCTACCAAGTCCATATGTACTGTTTTAAACCACTATGTCTGTTTGAAGGATTTGAGGGGCGAGAGAGTGTGTCTTCCTACTTTGGATTCTTGAATGTTCAGGCAACTGCGATCCCATTTATTGCAGTCAGACTTCATTCGTGGCCATACAAACCTTGCCGAAATTAAATTAGCACTACATTTTGGCCCAGCATGTGACAGATTATGTACACTGTTGAAAGCCAACCTGCGATATTTTACCGGTAGAAATGGACTATTCTTACCTGTACTGACATCACATGTTAATAAAACATCAGTACCGGGAATTTTTTGCTGTCTCAATTTGAGAGTAGTATCATCGTTCGATAACAACTCTTGCAATTCTGCATCCTTAAGCTGTGCTTTAGCTATTTCAGCATAAGGCAATTGGACAGGAGCTGAGATAGCTTCGATTCTACTCAAGGCATCAGCTGGAGTGTTAAGTTCTCCACTTATATACTTAATGTCGGTAGTCAATTGACCAATATAGTCTAATTGTCGTGCTCTTCTCAGCGATGCCAGTTCTGCTTTTTGTGTGAAGGCATATGTTAGGGGTTTATGGTCAGTATACACAGAAAAACATCTACCCTCTAATTAGTGCATGAAATGCTTCAACGCAGCAAAAATTCCGAGCAATTCCCTATCATATGTGCTATAATTCTTTTCTGTTTTTGAGGCGGCATGAGTATTTTTCCGAGGGGTCTTCGGCTGCATAGATGGCCCCTTGTTCTAGTTTGACGCCTCCTTGGTATAGGATTTGCCCCACCATTTGCATCTGTTGTTACATTTGGTGGCCTCTGTGCTAAACCTATTATGAAAGAAACAACATTTATCATCCCAATTTCGAAACTGGTTTTTGGGAAATGATGTTCTCGGGGGAGTTGAACTCTGACCCTGTTGTTGGAACTAGATCTGCAGTCTCTGGACTGGGACTGTCGTCCTTTGCTATTGCTACTGTTATTGTTGTTTTCTACTTCTAGATCTTTGTCGCCAGCTACTATTGGATTTCGTGGAGCTTTGGCCTTTGTTCCTCTTTACTTCATCAGTCAACTGAGCTATTTGAGCTCTAAGTTGAGCGATCTCTCCAGTCTCTGCAGATACTGCACTTACCACAGGCTTTGACCTGGTATATTACAGCACATTATCTGCTGATTTTGCAAGGAAGTCCAAGTCTGCGGATGTATTTATCACGGTTGAACCTACCACGGCTAGGCATTGCACAACACTTTGAGGAAGTTGCTTGCAAAATTGGTTGCCTATGACAGAAGGGGCTACGATATTATCCGCCTTCTGTCTCAATTTTGCCATGAAGATTGAGGGTTTGTCATCCCCCATCTTCATACCACCCATCACATCATCAATGATTTGGTTTTTTGTTTTTCCAAATACATTCTTTATCTTCTTGACAAACCAGGCATATTTATCCTCTTCTGTCGAAGGGCATTCCATAATATCCGGAATGTGGCGGATTATCTGCGAGGGCATGCCTCCACAGATGTGGAGATACCGCTGATTCAGAGTTATGTTCTCTGTCTTGAACCTGCCTTCTAATAGAGTCAACCACAAGTCTACCTCATTGGGCAGAAATTCCGGAATCTCTATCCTCCGTCTGTAGAAGTTGGGGTTCTGCCCTGGCTGTAGTTGCAAAAGTTGCATAATCTGCCCCAAGACTTTGGGTGTCAGCTGCAACTGACTACTACCTCCCTGCGATGGTTGTGGGTTTTCAGTTGGTGGTGGGACCATTGCTGTGTCTTTCTGATGACAAGCGTATTCCACAGAACTACTTCCTTCCTTGCTGGTAAAAAATACTGGCTCCTGTGTTTGTAGGACAGGTGTTTTTGGGTCAGAACTTTGGCTTAAAGTTCGACCACTTCTCAACATTTTTACTGCTAATTGATCTTTATTTATTGCAGCTCCCAGTCGATCTTATTCTAGGTGTTGAGGGCCTTCTTTCAGATTTGGTAAATTCTTGGAGTGTCGAGTCAAAGTTGGGGGGTTGGGGGATGAGTCCAACCTTCTTCCTCCAGGTCTGCTGTCTGGTTTCTCTTTGTTTATATATTTTAAAGAGAGGGGTGTAAATTCTACTTCAGCAGACTCTACTTCAACGACCTAAAAGGTGTCTTAGTCTGCAAAAAATTTTTTGTATTTACTGAGCAAGCGAGTTTCTTGCCAGCACACCGCGCCAAATTTTTGTAAAAGCGCAATGCGCCTAAGGACACCTCACGAAGTAGCCAAATATCACGTCGAGGTCACCACTATGGAATACCTTGTCGTGAGAGATATTCTCACCAGAAGGAAATTCTACAGAATTTAAGCGTGTTCAGCCACTTTGTGCATAAGTATGGGTAAGCCAAAACCAAGGCGAACACTGGCGATTTTAGAGCCAGTTTGGGTGGTTTATATACGGCTTATTTACACGCACACAAACACACGTACATAAGATAATACGTACGTTGATGAGAACGGCCAGGTTGCATCATCCCCTATCGAGATAAGAGATGGCTGGCCAGTTTGTGTACAAATTGTGACATCATCTCATTGTATCACAATTTGGTACTTGTACATTACCTGCAAGTACATACAGGTAATTACGATCGAACGTATTTTGTGTTTTTAACGTGGCAAGGACGATTGTTTGCCTGTCCTTTGGGGCAGCGACTGTCATCGAGGGGTCCGAGCCCCTATACCTCGTATGGGCGAGTCCCCACAGAGAAAAAAATATTTCACATTGCAAAATAAAGAATAGTGAAGTTGTCTGTACTAGTTACAAATACTAGCGAAGATTCTAATGTCTGTGTTCAAATCTAGTGTACGAAAGCGAGTAGGGATTGGCAAAATTTGACCTTTTTCTGAGATTGGGTTGTTTTTAGGTTAAAACGAGTGGTTTTCTCAATAGAAGCTAGAAAATGAATTTTTTAGGACCATTATCAGAAGGGTAAAAGAGGGAAAATCAAACTGAATAGCTAATAAATTGTAACAAATTGACTAATCAAAACCAAAATTGTTAAATCTGGCCCTTGAGTAAAAGGTACTTTGTGTACTAAATTTTGTGATTATTGAAAGAGAATTGCAACTTTTATTGAGATAACGTGAAAAATTAGCACCTCCAACAGCCCCATGGAATGAACTATGACACCAATAGAAACGAAATTTAGAATCACGTTAGATATATTTTAAATCAATAACTTCACCAAATTTTGTGACAATAGCTTGAAAATTACTAATTTTAGAGCCATTAAACTGCCTAAACTGCAACAAAATCATAAAGCCTATCCGCACTAAAATTAGTAGGTATAATTATTGACCTAAAGCACACATGTATACCAAATTTCAAGCTTATCGATTGAACATTATGACCTGTACGTTGTTCAATAAAAAATGCATAAAAACGGACCTACCAGACGTACTATGCGCCCGATCCAAACCAACAACAATAGAGTTCTTTCTTAGACGAATCCAAATAGATATTTCAAATTTCGAAATTATCCGATGAACATTACGGCTGGAAATGGACTCAACACAAAGAAGAATACATATTTAAAAAAATGAATTTTCAAAAATAGTGCCAAAATGCTCAGAAAATCATGAAACGAAAAACGTACCTACTCCACTCTTGGGTCCGAATACAAGGCAATTTCAATATGTTGATTTTTTTCAAAAAAGAAGAAACAAAAATAGAAAAAATACAGAAAATTGGTCTTATTTTTTTTTTTTTTGAAGAATCAAACAATTTTTTACACTATCACACAGTTTTCGCACAGTACCTATTCCGTCCCTACCACCTGACAACTTTTCAAATAATGTTGGTCCCATTTGGTTTTCTAATCCTAGATGATTTATTAGAAGTTTCATTTCAAAATCTCCATTCCGAAGGCTGTAATTAGGTTGAAAATGTTTTATTAATGGTTTTAGTGTCGGACCTATTCTGTTGAAAGTGTTTTCATTTTCACCTTTAGGATTTTATTGCGTCAGTTCTGAGAAACGAAAATTCCAAAAACAAATCTGCAATAAAGTTGGAAAGTTTTCCTAAATGTTTTGGTTCAGGACCTGTCTTTTAGAATGTTAGTTCTCAGTTTTACTTTAGGGTTTCGCTATCGGTTCTGAGAAGTGAAAACTAATTAAGTTAATTAAAAATTATTCACATAATGTTATAGGTACGGGACCTGTTCTATTAAAAGTTAGTTCTCAGTTCTCCTTTTGATGTGTATTGAACTTAAAAAACTGAGAACTGTGATCGAGATGAAAAGTTTTCACTAAAAGTTGTAGTTTTGGACCAGCTCTACTCAACGATAGTTTCTTACAGCTGCCCGAAGGGCGAGTAATTCAGCTTATACCTCATAAAAAAACAATTTATAACTGTCTGTTTTCATAAATTTTAGTTATTGTTTTCTTTTTGAAGTTCATCGAGTTGATATTTCGACTAATTTTACACCATCGGATGATTAACTATATGGCATATGAATCGTTTGTTTATGTAGGTTACTGTCGTTTTACCGATGTTTTTTTCCATATCTTGGCATTTAAAAAACTACTCAAATCAAGAGCAATTTTGCATCCTTGTCAATTACAAAATTTTTGAATTTTCGAGGGTTAGATACCTACTGTTGTTTTTTTTAACCACATATCATGCGAATCACTATAGTTAAGAGAATCTCTGTACACTGTAAGTACCTGAAGTACCTAGTGCACTTTGACTAAATAGTACTGGACCAGTAAAGCTCCATAATACCAATGTAATTTTTAATGTCAAGACATGCCGGCGCAAAAGTAGGCAACCTTTGAATACATTTTGCGCATTCAATTTAGAATACATTTTATAAAGTCATCATTCATTTAAATGCACAATGATAGCGTACATAAATGTGGTGTAAAGTACGTCAAGTGGTACGCAGTGGTTGCCAATTTAGCGCCGGCTTGTCTGACCAGAAATCATCGTTCTTTACTGGTCCAGTACTATATAGGTACTTAGTCAAAGCCTAGCCACCTTCCTACTGGGCATGCTGATCAATAACAGCAAATGTATCTGAAAAGCTGTTAGTTAAAAAATAATCCAATTATGTCCGCTTTTTTACATAATATTATTTTATTATACTGTCTTAAAATAAATAATATTATTAGGCTATTATTATTATTATTATTATTATTATTATTATTATTATTATTATTATTATTATTATTATTATTAATTATTATTATTATTATATACACGTGTGGTTCTCTATTAATGACTTTTCTCTCGATCATACATCATTTAGAATAAAGATACGTACCTACCTACATATTTTGCTCAATATACATAGTTTTTTTTCGTGGTTCACTGACTTGTTTCATTAATTTGTTACCTATATTTAATGTTGATATTTTAAGTTTAGACAACATAAATTTTACAATAACAAATTTCATAAAAAATATTATTATTATTTTTAATGCCATAAGAAAGCAAAAAAAGTAACAAAGAAGATTTAATCTTCCGTTGGAATCTTTTAACTTAAGAGATTATACATTATTTAATGTGCAAAATTTCCTGTAGAGTCACTGCTTTGAGAAAGAAAGTGTTATAGTTTTAATCTTATTCTGTTTTTTTAGAAATAACCTATGAACCGCAATGGGAATTTTTAAAACTTACCACAATCAACGAGGTTTCAATAATATTGATTAATATATCTATATAGGTATACCTATATCCGGGTAGAATTTCTTCTATCCAACTTTTCCATAATAAAATTGGCGCGTAAATTGGCTAATGACACTGTTAAAATATACAAACTTTTTTTTTAACGCAAGTTAATTTTAATTTCTTAATTTTATTCTTTTTTTTTTTTTTTTTTTTTTTTTTTGTAATTTTTACACGTTATTTTAATAATTAAGAATACTTTTGATAGAAATTTCAAGTTGAAAACAATTTTGAGTTTTTATTGGTACTTTCCTCGAATAATTATACTTTTATCCTACGTTATAATTTACAACCTTAATCTTTTATTCCAATTTTTTTTTTTTTTTACTTTTCGAAATTTCCTATTTGTATATTTTAAAAATAATCTTATAGCTACCTACGCTTATCATCGTTATTAACTCCTAATTCATTATTCTTGAAGTAGCCTATCGATAAACTAGAAGAAGTGTATCATAAATTTTTATCGATTTCTTTGTGAACGGCCGAAAGGCTGAAAGAAAAGCTAAACGTACGTCAGGGTCACCAGCCTTAAAAAATCGTAACCGAACAGAACTTACTCAATAAGCCTACCTTTGAATGTTTGCAGAGACGTAGCCAGGATTTCTTCGTAGGGGCAAAAAAATTATTTGATGACCTTTTTCTTATTACTTCTAACTTTTTTAAATTTAGAAATTAAGCATCTTTGAAACCCGCTATCACATATTTGTTACCACAATTTTTTTCAAATTTTACAAGTGACAAGCAAAATAAAAATAAGGTCATGGGGAAATCGCCCTCTTTGCCCCCTGACTACACCCTTGAATGTTTAGAAATGGAAATTAATTTTGCAATTTGTGAAAAAAAGAAACATATATACGTATGAAACTCAAATAATTGTAAAATTTTTTTCATTTTCTGAGAACTTTTATCTCGATTTAATCCGGATAATGTATGTGTTCCTTTGACTATATACAACTGGACTAGTAAAACTCCATAAGTCCAATGTACTTTTTAATATCAAAACATGCTGACGGAAAAGTAGGCAACCCATCACCTCTAAAAAAAATGAAATGGATCAACAATTTTTTTTTTGTATTGTAAAATCTCGTCATCGAATTTCAGATAGAAGCGACGAAATGGATCACCATGCATATATGTGAGAATAACATCTTTCTAAGTCCACAGCAAAACATAAAATACCAATCTACGATTAAATTACCTGAAAAAAAAAAAAAAAAAACTCCAATGCCGCACCTCATGCTAGAAAATATAGATTTTCTTAACATCTTAACAAAAAAAAAAAAAAAAAAAAAAAAAAAAAAATACGTAACATACTAAATAAATAAATTGGTTGGACAGTAAAAACAATTAAAATGTTTGAAATATTTAGCAGAATTCTAGGTAAAAATTACACTTAAAATAAAATACCTACCAAGGAAATTCATAATCAATTATTGAAGTTACAAAATAAGTTTACGTTAAAAACGCGTTTTTATAAGATAAGCTTTTATTTATTTATTTATTTATTTTTTGGCTTTAGCTTCATGTGAAATAAATATTATTTCGTTGCGGAAGGTTGGCTGCAGTATTGGTATATTTTAAAATCGCAGTAGTGAGTAGAATAAAAGCTTTTAATAACAGCAAGTCTGCTTTTTGCAGAATGTTGTAATATAATATATTCAGTGTCTGTACCAATTTTCGCGACTAATGATTAATAATTACGCATTTTAGAACCATTTTAAAACTCCAAAAATACAACATAATAAGAGGTACGTACCATCCAGTCGATCTGAACTAAAAATAATAAGGTTTATGCTTGTCTATATAATAAAAATTGCGACCTGTACCGTGTTAAATACGGATGTATATATACGAGTAATTATATAGATCGTAGGTATATATTAATTTCAGCCAATAATGCCAAAGGTTTCTTGGGGGATGTAACGAAAAACAAACCCACACTCGACCCTGGGTCGTAATACCTGATCAATTTTGATATGTAGATTTTCTTCGAAAACATTTATAAAAACACCGGTTATAAATATAACAGCACCGTCTTTGGAACTTTAAAAAAGTCCTCTTCAGAAGCGAAGATAGAAAAAAAACCTCTGGGGTTGGTGGTTCAAGGTCCTGTCAATGTTTGCTAACAAAATGTACTAACGTTTTTTTGTGTTTCGAAATAATTGCTGTTTTTATCTTAGTTCGTTTTTACAATTAGATTTTCAAAAATCTTCGAAAGTATGAATTAATTTTTTATTCGAATTTGACTTTAGGGAAAACCATGCACTTTCTGCATAGGAACTTACATTTTTCTCTTTTTGTCCAGTTTGCAAACAAATAGGGTTCGGTAAGCTGGGTTATTAAAATTGACCTCATAAAGGACTTGGGGGTGTAAATGGTGAAAATTTTCGGTTTCGCGATGAAAGAAAATTAATGACACAATTTTCCGATTTTGACCTAACTTTCTTTTATATGTGAGGTATCAGTAAAATTATATGTGCATGTGTGTATCACCTAAATTTTTAGTTCACGGTTTCGAGAAAACTACTACAGAGATAGGACTGAAATTACGACGGAGAGGAAGGCTTATGTAGGACCAGATCTGAAAGAAATGCGGTGCCTATCAGTCCGGTAGTTTCCGAGAAAATTCGAAAACATCAAATTCCTGGAAATGTCGTTTTCCTAAGATTTTGAAGAAGCTAAAGAAGAGATTGGGTTGAAATTCTCGCGATAGATTTTCCTTATGTTGGTGCAAGTCTGATAGGAGTTTGGTCATTATTGGTAGTTTTCGAATAAACTGGAAAAGAAAAAGTTGGAGAAAATTTTTGGTTCATGGTTTTGAGAAAACTACCGAAGGGATAGGAGTGAAATTTTCACGACACTTATAGTTTTTATACAGGACCAGGTATGAAAGAAGTTTGGTGCCTATTGGTTTGATAGTTTCCCAGAATACTGGAGAACAAAAAGAAACTATAAAAGAGATACGCTTGAAATTCTCACAATCTCCTTACATCTGTATTTCTTTGTTGTACTATTTTCCTTATAAATCCACCCGTTTTAGAGCAAACTGAAAAACACCAAATCGCACCTATTCGCAACATGCTGCAAGTTAAGATGACTGACTGTAGTTGAAATACATGTAGGTATTGAGCTCGCTGAGTCATATTAACAGACAGGAAATAGGATTTTCCTATGCTACATGATAAACTAACAAATCCTATAGATACATGTTCCATTTTCTTGCTACCGGGGTACAGGTCAAAATTTTTGTCTAATAATCACGAAATTTGATAAAACAAAGACCCGATCTATCTATTTTGGAGGGGATTGGCCGGAAGGTACTTCCATTACCTACTGCTATTTACTCAACCGGGGTATTGAATTTGAACTCACAAAAAGGTTTGGGTGGGGATCGTGAAAATTATTTGTTTTATGAGAAAAAAAAACACCATTATTACCATTTTTCGATTTTGACCTAAGTTTTTTTTTAATTTATAGGTATTATAATCATGTACCTACAACTTAAATTATATTTTGTATGTATGTATGGTTCACAGTTTTTGCGAAAACCACAGAAAAGATAAGGCTTAAATTTACACGAAAGATAGTGCTGTCCTACAGCAGATCTGAAAGAAGTCTGGTGTTTATCGGTTTAGTAGTTTTTGAGAAAAGTGTGAGGTATACCAGGCAGGTTCGAGATCTTTACTGCAATTTTTTCCCTTGTAATAATTTCCCTTTTTCAAAGGCATACATGTGTCTGAAAAAGGGAACTTCTTATCTTGCCAGGCTTTATCTTCTTCGATGGTGGTTTGTAGTCTATCTGTGGAGATAAGCCCAGGCATTCTTTATTCTGTCTCATACGAGCGCAGTTCTCTCATTTTTCATATGTCCCATTAACACGTTTTGTGTTTGCCTTTATGATAAAAATTCAGGTAAAATAATCTTCCATATTTTTATTATATTGTTCTCAAGTTCGACGTGAATGAAATGGCAGGAATGGCTACGATTTCGCGGGTTCAGATTTTGTTTTGGAGGATTGCAAAATCTACTTTAGCCATTTTGGTTTTTTAAACTGCCTTTAAAATGTCAAGCTTCAGGGGTTAGTGAGAACCAAATCTTCGACTGGCTATCTGAGCTTACCAGGTATTTTTACTCTTAATCTAGAGATTTGTAATTCCAACGTGTGTTATCAGACCTGGTGTCTTAGAACCCAAAGTTGTGTAAGGAATCTTCAGACACTGAAGGTGTCAGTTTGTAATAATTGGGGAGCCTACAGGGTTGTGTTTGTGTGGCAAGTTGTCACCCCTACTGCCATATCACAATTGGAAAACAAAAAAATTGTAAAAACGTCATTTTTCCAGGATTCTGAAAAAATAAAATAAAAGAAATCAGGCTGAAATTTTAACGACAGACTATTCTTACTTGGCGTACTATATATAAGTTTGGTGCTTATTCGTTTGGGAGTTTCCGCGAAGACTGAAAAAGAATTTTGGTTCGTGGTTTTGAGAAAACAAAAGGAATCAGGTTGAAATTTTCGCCATAGATTTTCATTATATAGTTGCATATTTGGTAGACATTTGGTGTTTATTGGTTCGGTAGTTTCTAAAAAAAAATGTAAAACAAAAATGAAAAATTGCTAGAAAATCAAGTTATGTTACTGAAAATATCTTTATCTCATTTATGGCACAAGAGATTAACAACAACTTTTCTGCATTGCATTAATTTAAGTTTTATTTATTGTTTGTGTGGCAACTTCCTACCAGTGGTGATGAGTGTACTTGTGTACTTGCTGGTAGGTCGTGTGGCCTGTTCCTACATTATGTAGGGAGAACACGTTTTTGGTTCATGGGTTAGTAGCTCACCACTACTAATCTAATTTAATACTGAGCTCAGCTCACACACACATACGTGGTTGATACGGCATCCCACAGTTTGTTTTTTTATTTTTTGTTTATTTTATGAGCTGTTGCTCGCAGCATCATTTGCCTAATGTCTAATAATTGTTTTAACCACTTTTTTCTTGACCCAAATGCAACCTGATGAAAATAACAAACAGAGTGGGACAGAGAGAATCACATCCACCTCATCAACCAGTAGTCGTCAGGTAATGAAAAAAGAAAGGGGAGATTTTTTTTTTAATTTTCTTTTATTCTCCTTTTCCTTTGGTTCAAGAAATTTTTGTATACTTTCTGATTTCATGGATGGTAAAAATTGGTATTAGTTCTGAAGTGATAGTGTTTCCAACATTTTTTATTCCATAGTATTTTATAATACTTACAAATTTTAGTTTTACTGAGGAACTAGCCATAAGTATTTACAGCTTCATTTAGCTGTTTATTTGACTGATTGTCTTCACCAGTTAGTGAAATGTGAAGATCAAAATTTTTTTAAATTGCCACAAAGAGAGAATGCTAGTACAACAGAATTCACGAGTGCAAAGTAAATATCTATGACTATCTGATCATCTATGGATACAAAACCACTGAAAAAATTGGGAGAAAATTTTCAGGATCTATTTTTTTATTCTCACGAAAGTTTGAAGTCAACATTGAAGTCTGTGGAGGCCCTGGAAGAAAAGTTTTGCTGTTTCAATAAAATTCATAAATTCCTTTTCTTTACATTGGCAACAGAACAGAAACAAACAAAAATGAAGAAAAGGAATTAAAGAGAATACAAACAATGACTTTCTCACTCTTTCTTTCTTAACTTTCACACAGTGATACCTTCACACTGTAGTGGGTACAAACTTATAATTAGTGTGGTTTAAGGTCCAAAAGACCATATAAAAACATTATAATCATTTTCCTGCTTATTTGAGACCTGGATCCTAGAATTTGTTGTATTTTGATTTTTAAATCAAATCAACTAAGTACCTACATGTTCATTCAAAATAATATAAATTTATTCAAAAAGTGCTTAAGTAAAATTTATTGACCTTCCCTTTTATTTGTATTATTAATTTGAAACCAAAAATATGCATATTTCATTTTTTTCTCATTCAATAATTACTCAGCCTCTATTTAAGGTAGAAAGCTGAAATTGGTGTTGCTGAAATAAGGTTAAAATTTTGTTAAATTTTCACATAATTTATTTTTGTAACAGCCAACTGCAAAACCCATTTTGTAATGCCCCTTGACTGAATAAGCGAAAAAATATTGTGAGCACATGCGCATTTTCAAGTTGACTTTCTCGCATTGCTCGATCACTTCCTTGCATGGCTCGACTACTTTATCATTATTTATTTTTTCTTAAGTAGTGTTATTAAGTTAATTACTTATTTAATTCTAAAAAATTTTTACGTTATTTGTTCTGTGGTTGGGTGGTGAGAGGGGAGCGGAGATTTTTTGGTAAAATAAAAAGTAAAATCATTATTTATTATTTGGTTTAAAGAATAAAAAACTAAAGAAATTTTTTGTTAGGGTATTGCAAAAAATAGTGTGCAACTCGAGTACAAGGTAGGTGATTGATACTTTTTGCACTAATTGTATTACAAATAACTATTAAACATCTTTATAGCTACCCATTTAAAAATGAACAAACAAAAAAAAATGGAAATTAATAGAAATTTTGCTACTTTTTGGAATCTAGAATCCTTGCTTCTTTTACCCAGTGATGTCTCATGCAAAAAATTTTCATAAATCACCAATCCATAAAATTTTTCAATCATTTTTCGCAGTTCGAAAATAAAGAAACTAAAAAACACAAATTAATGGAAAATTTACCGTTTTTTATTATTTAGATATTTTTATGTTTATACTTTATCAATCCTTCATGAGTACAGCCACAGCAGCACTCGTGTATTTTTCTTCTTTATTATAAATTCTCCTAAATGTTTGTGGCAATGATTCATGGAAAGGAGAGTAATAGAGACAGTGTTCTCTAGAAAACATATTGAATAACTGAAGAACAAGTGCTTCGGATTAACCTCGAAAATCGTTGTAGTTTATTTCCATAACATCGTCAATATATTGTGTAGGTATCAATTTTCATAGCTATTGAATGAAAACTGTGCCCTGTATCTGGTAAATAAGGTTTTAAATAATATATCTTATACAATATTACCACTTAAAAGGTGTTTTTTTAATCATTATAGAAATCTTTTGCCATGTTTCAGCCGTTTGATTTTGATGAAACTTTAACCAGTATATCTCTACATTCTTTAATTACTAAATTTTGAAAAATTTTCCGAGGTGATTACTCTCATGAAGGTCAAAGAAAAGTCATAAAAAGAACAATTTTATTGAAAATAACTAATAGAATAGTTAATTGATGAAACTGTAAAAACATTACGTTAATTTTTTCATGATATTACCTACAATAACGTTTTTAAATTATTCATCCATTTTTATTAGATCCAAAGAAATAAATGTTTCAAAAATTGGTTATGAAATTGAGATTTTTCATTATAACTCCATAACAGTTAAAGATATACGAACAAAAACTATATGACGACGTAAGAGATTAACGTATCAAAAGAACATAATTTATCTGATAAGGTTCCGAGGGTCAGTTTCATTTGCTTATTAGGTAGACCCAACACATTTTTATCAAATATCAGTTTTTAGAAAAATTACATCAAATAGGTGCCTATAGGTACCTAACTATTTACTTGATTTTTTTCCTACCACTTTAAGTTTGCTATAACTCGGAAAATAAGAATTTTTCAGCACATTGAAAAGGAACTTTTTTTTTTTGACTTCAAAACTCGATCCTTCAAATTAGGCCATTTAACTTCCGGACACCCTGTACTGTGTTTGAAACATATGTCTTTAGACTAATCTGTTCACCACAAATCAGTGCAACCACATCGAAGTTCGAGTCATCATATGGTGGGATATTTATAACAAATATTGGATCACATATTTTATTATCTTTTCTTCTTCTTTGTATATTATAAATTTTATTAAAAGCTTTTTTTATGGCAACATCACACCCCTACTTCTTGACGGATTTTCAAGAAAATTTGGCCCCTCATAGGTGCATTTATCCTTTATGAATGTTTTTGCGAAGTCTTGTTGAAAAAGTTCTACTCTGAGAGCTTCAACTTCAAAAGTTTCATTCTGGACCTGTTATTTTCAAAAGTAGTTCTCAGTTCTACTTAATAGTTTTAGTTCAGTGTCAGTTTGGTAAAGTGAAAAGTCAAACAACAGAGAAATTTATTAAGCCTGAAAGGTTCCACCAAAAGTTGTGGTTCTGGACCTGTTTTTGTTGAAAGTTAGAGCTCAGTTCAGCTTTAAGATTTTAGTGTGAGTTCTGAGAAATGAAAAATCAAAAAACTAGGAGCTGTAAGTATAAGCATGTTAGAAAGTTTTCATGAAAAGTTGTGGTTCTGGACCAGTTCTGTTGAATGTTATAGTATCTTGCGGGTAACGCAGCTAGTTCGTTACAAATTCAAATTAAATCAGAAAATACAGAGTACCTACTTAATGGTTTTCTGTTCTTATTCACATCGTAAAATGATAAAAACAGAGGAATGTGATTTCATGCGCAGACAACGTGTTGTATATCGAGAAGTTTTGTTTTCTTTTGACTGATCGTTTTCAAGCATGGTAGATAGGGTGGTTATTATTATTATTATTTTTATTTTTTTTATTTTTTTATTTATATGCTTTGAATTTTATGAACAGCTTTTCAAATCTCGAACCTTCGACACTGGCGTGGCACTGGATTAATTCAAAATTACCAGTAACGCCAGGTTATCGTTTATTTTTCGTCAAAATTGTTCAGTTTTATTGGCATCTGTAACTTACTTACCTACCTGTGTAAACATTTCGTAAGACGTTTATAGTTTTATACTTACATCATCGGATAGTAGAGAATTCGAGCAACCTGATCACTATAATATGAGAACACTTCGATGGCGTATTCTGTGTTAAATTTTTTTCCACTTCTCATTTCCTCATAATATAGAAACGCTCTAATGGTGAGACTTAAATAATGGCAATGATGCACTTTATTCCTTTATTACGATGAGACATAATTCAAGTACGGAACAATTGATAATTTAGCGCTGTATATCCTTGAGAATTAACATTTTTATACTTTATAATATACTGATACATTTGATAAGTTTTTGGGACTAGGTCTCACGGGGAAAAAAACAAAAACAAAAAATAAAAACGTAAACGAACCTGAAGAACCTTCAGACATACATACATACATACATACATACATACATACATACATACACACACACACACCACACACACACACACTGTAATAGAAAGATCGCGGTCGTAAGCAAAAGAAGCACGTTGATACGACTTTCTGAAGACAATGCCTTGATATGTGTTATCTAATGGTAGCAGGTACACAAGTATTATGCAACCGTTGTAATTATTAATGGTAATTACGCGTGCATAGTATATTTCGAGTAATGTAAAAAGTAATATTATCTGCGCATCATTCACCTTGAATTCTCTCGCGACATGACAACGGCTCGCGGATTAAATATTTAAATCATTCGTTCACTACAATAATTACACGACCGCATATCCGAAATACGGACTTAATAAGTTAATGAAAAAAAAAAAAAAAAAAAAAATTAAATTAAAATATATACCCTATACTTTGATGGGAAAGAAACGTTATTTTCTCTCTCTTTACAAATGGCGTACCCATTATAGGCGCGTTCGTAAAAAATCGGAAGTCAACTTAACTCTATTTTCAAATTCGCATGAACTGTCAAGGTGAATGTTAAGTTTTTACTTCAAAGTATAGCCTACCCATCATAGATCGATCAAACTTTATTTTCTTTCCAATGTAATTTTTTAATTTGAAACAATTAGGTACTGCTGTTGATGTAGCGATTTTAGGCCTCGGCAGGCACGTACGCAGATAAAAATTTAAGTGGAGGGGGCAAAGCCGTGACAAGTCTCTCGCATTAGATGGGCCAAAACCAACTTCATTTATCAAGCCGTGTAATGAAAATCGCAATGTCGCAAACTGATGTCCGAGAGACCGATTTTTGAAAGTACTGAAGTATTTAAAGTTAATTTTCAAATTCCTCATTCCCAACAATGTAATTCGTCGTAAATTTCCAATCGTTTACATTATTTTTTTTCAAGTTATGCTCGAATATATGTGCTAAAAACGTGAAGCTGGCAATTGTGTTGAGGAACCGATTTTCATTCTACTTTACGGATTGATCAATGAAGTTCTAGCTTTGGATGGGCCAAATGAAATTCCACCAGGGGCTGGATTTTGAACGTTTTGGTTTTCTTGGGACGAGTGCAAGTCCTCTTTAGCGTATGGAGTGATGTGGGACAGATTTATAGATTTTTGCTCGCCAAGAGCAACGAAGACGCCAGCCAGGGCAGTGCCCCCATTCGCCTCTTACTGATTATGGACTATAGAGAGGACAGGTTAAACATTATGAAATGACAGGCGAAAATAATTGGACGATCTAACAGCTACTAGCTCAACAATTTGGCCCGTAGCCAGAATCTGTAAATCGTTATTGTCATAACTACAAAGATGGATACGTATGACAAAAAATAATGAATTTTATTTTATGTAACGACAAATGTAGGAATATTTCGAAGGTCGTTTATGATTAATACCGATCAATGGTATTCCGTGGAGGGAAATAACGAGCTTTTTTGTTACTTGAACCAAGAAAGTTTGTTAATTACATTGGGAAGGTAAGATTATAGCTTAAAATCATAAAAGGAGTTCAGCACTCTTCGTTACAGGCTTTATGACAGAAGTTGTTAAACGTGATAGAGGAAATATTGACTCTTTACTCAATTTTTGATGAATTCTTGACACATATTGACATGTCAGGAATAGACAAGCACTAATATTAGTGGAATGATTAAAATAAAATTGAGGCCTAATCTATTTATTAATTGCGGGCTTAATAGAAAATGACAAACTTTTATTCCGTTTAGGCTGCGGTGATTTTAAATGCGATATTTCAAATAAAAAGTAGGCCTAACATATTTAATCAAATTTAGGTTTAACGGAAAATGAACTTTAATGTTTTATATGGAGATTAACAGTGATTTGTCAAATGAAAACGTAGACTTAAAAAATGTATTAAATGTAAGCCTAATGGAAAATATCAAACTTTTATCCTGTTTATCACATAAAATAAAACGTAGGCCTAATGAAAAATGATGAATTTTCACGCTGCTTGTTGTGATTGAAGGTGATTTTTCAAGTAAAAAGTAGGCCTGACATACTTATTTTTTTAATGTAGGCCAAACAGAAAAGAACGAACTTTTATACTGGGTACAACGAAAAATGTTGTTATGTCTTAAAGACAGGCAAGGAGTGTTAGGTACATAGCAAGTTTTCAAAATTGGCTAAGGTGATAAGCAAATTTATGTAGTTATTTTTAGGAAAGTATATACAATAACAATATTATCGATATATATATTTCATGGGAAGATAATTATTGTTATATTTTGTGGTATTTAGCGGACCTAATATACTTAATTTGTGAACGTTAGCTCATTCTTATCAATAATAAGTAAAACTGTCGAAAGGCATCCACAAGTAGGTATACCAAGCTAATGAATTCGTTAACAAATTTTGACGTTTTGGAAGTACCTCCTTGTGTAACGTGAATTGGTGCTAAACTAATGTTAGAAAATAACAACATCGAACCAGTTGTTCTGTTGAATATGGCATCACCGTCGTTATTTTTTACTGCATAACTAAGGACAACAAATTTATAGTTATGCTCCATTCATAACGATTTACAGAAGCTAACTGCTGGACTTTTTGGTCCTTTATATGCTCATAAATAATTGTCAATTATTCCATTAAAATGGAACTTTTCAAGCATTTTATACTTAGAATTTTTTCCTCAGAGGCTGAAACGCACCAATGACAAAAATTTAGTATTTTTTAGAAAAATTTCTTTAGCATCATCGGGAGTAAGTTTTCAAGGTTAGGACAGTAAAAAATTGGGAAAGAAAGTTGTTAACAAAACACTTTAAAGAACGATTTGCGAATGACAAAGAAAACGAATACTAATAAAGGAAACAAGAGGAATAAAATGTAAAGACAGAGAGAGAGAGAGAGAGAGAGAGAGAGAGAGAGAGAGAGAGAGACAAAAGAAAAATTCGTGTTTGCTTTTTTTTACTATGATCTATAATCTCTTTATGAGCTCTTTGAAAAACAACAATCTATGTAAGTATAGGTACACCTCTCCCCCAAATCCGAAAGAAAACAAAATATAAAACTACGACGAACAAAGTCCAAACCACATAACAACTGCCGGTGGGCAGTCTAGCTTCAGTATTGAAGAGGCAACAGAAATACGAATTGAAGGCACCATCAGAATATTTTATATTTCCATAACGATCTTTCGAGCGAATTCTTCGCACCCATACTCATAACAGAAAATATGAAATTTAGTCGGATTTCAGCACATTACAAAGTCTGCCACGAAAATAATGAATACGTAGTACGTGCCTCCCGCCGTCCACTTTCTTAGTTTGCGAAATCAGTAGGAAAGGAAGTTGAAACTTTTTTCAAAAAATCGAATCAACTTTGAGAAAAAAGCCACAATGATGTTCTAAAAATAGAAAAATAATATTTTTTAAATTTCTCTCACAAAATTTGAGGACTGTAATTATATTGAATTCGACGCTTTTTACGAATGATGAATATTATGTAGGGCGTAGGATGAGCCTCAATTTCGTTAAATTTTGTGACAAAACTTTTCAATTATTGCTGACCCAATAGTAAAATTTTGGTTACTAGATTTTGATGGAGAAATTTTAAAGCGATAATTTTTCTCTTTTTAGCGAATTTCTGTTGTTACCCAGTTTGCTTGCAAATGGGCTAGGAAAATTGACTCCACAGTGGGATTAGGAGTGGGGATGATGAAAATTATCTGTTTTATTACGAAAAAAAACTATTGCAATAATTTTCCTATTTTGACCTATTTTTAATAATTTTTTATGTGATATACTGTACATATTAAATAGGTATCTAGCTATAATATTTACGTATCTCCCAACTATTGAGTGCACGGTTTTCAGAAAACTACGAATGGGAGAGGGCTGAAATTTTCGCGAAAGGTAGTCTGCATATAGGAGCAGATCTTTAGGATTGTTGCCTATTAATTCAGTAGTTTCCCAGAAACATTTAAAACGGATAATAATTGGAAAAATGGTTTTTCCAAGATTCTAAAAAAACTACAAAAGAAATATGGCTGAAATTTTTATGATAAATAAGCGTTATGAAGTAGCAAGCAGCAGTTCTGATAGGTGTTTGGTGCCTATTGATTCGATAGTTTCGGAGAAAAATGTAAAATAAAAAATTATTGTAGGAAGGAAGTCTTCTGCGGTGCTTGAAGTATCTCTTTTCGTATTTAATTCGCAAGGCATTACTAGCATCTTTTCTACATTGCATTTGGCAGCAATCCCGTATTTAAGAGGCAATGAGCTGCGAGATAAAGGGGCGTTTCTTTTTAATTGTATTCCAAGAGACAAGGTATACTGAAATTGGTTAAAATTGGATCCAGGATTCATTAATTTACGTTTTGGTTGATTATGCTTTTGAAAATTTTTTCGAATATTATTTTTTAAATAACATTTATTTAGCTAACATCTTGGTTATCGTGAATCCCAACGTTTTGAATGATGAATAAATTTGGCAAAATATGTTTTCTAAAGAAGTGATGGTGCGCTCGAGTTTTTTATTTTGTCGTATAAAGAGAATAAATGGTACACAAACTGCTTATTGAGGAAACTACATTATTTAGAAAAAAATCTATTGATTGACTGTACCCTTCTTATCGCCCAGATCAGCAGCATTTGCAGATTGATACTTTCACACATTATATGCATGTCCATTAAACGTTCATTTAAACTTTCCAGTGTTAGATAAAAGGTATTTGCTGAAAGGAATTTCAATTAATCTATTTAAATAAAAGTAGGTATGTACTTGAAAAAAAATAATACAACATTCGAAAACTTCTGAGAAATTCAACAATGTTATTAATTTACTCGAAACACATCGTCGAAAGTCGAAATGATTAATTTTATTCAGTACCTACCCATAATATACTGCGGATCGTTTCTATATTGCTGCATACATTCAGAATTTTATATTCGAGAATGCTGCTTGTTGGATGAATAACAAAAATACAATCTGCCATCATTTGGCTGGAAAACAAAAACAAAAATAAATAAATAAAATAGTTTAATAACCACTCGTCTATAGTTTCTACCTTCCAGGTTGATGAAATTGGAGCTACTTTTACGGATTCAAAATAATATAAATTACCAGCAGCATCAAACATGTTTATGAATTTTGTTTTCGAATTAGATCGATAGTTTCCTCGATTCGTTCGGTTCAAGAAAGAGGAAGTGTCTAGATAGCGAAATTCTCGGTTAGCATTGACCTTCGTTCTTGAAACGTGATTACCAGTGACATCATTCGTAGGTATATCTACGCGTAGACTACTCTGTTTCTGCATCAAGAAAAAAAAAACCAATTTAAAAAACAGAGTATAGCGGAAAGAGTTTTAAACGGATTTTGTTCCTCACGAAAGAATTAGGATTTTCGTAAATATCTATTCAAAAAAATACATACCCACCTATAAAACAGAGAATATACTTTATAAATAGCAACTCCCACTCAATTAGGAACCTGTCGCAAATTGTTTCTTTGGTGTCGGGTTTTTTCTTCATTATAATCTCGTTGACTGGAACTATGATTGTAGTTTACAGGCTTCAAACTGACGACGGGGGATTTTCCGAACTTCGTAATGTTCCGATCAAAATTTTTCTTTTAGACAAATTCGATTACCACCACGAAGTTTATCGAAAATTTTAATTGGTTGTGTAACGGCCAAAAGAGGTGGTAAAGTACCTATTTAAGACCACTTTCGGGAGTACACCATACACGAAATATCACGTACTTTAAAAGCAGTAATACTTCTAAAATAGTTTCACGTTTATCATCCACGCACTATCGTGGACCTTAACATTAATTAGAGACTCAATAATATTTCAACACATGAGTGAGTTCACACATTTAATAAAATAATAATCTGTATATCACAGTACATATATCTACGTTAATATTTATACATATTTGATCACAAATCAACAAGCAAGACTATCTGTTCACTAGAGACTTCTACAAGAGAGGTTCCAGGTACTTAGAAGTAGCTGTCGAAGAACTGAACTGGACTGAACAATTATAATACTGAATCGAGGGATTATATACTCGTTCAGGGTATGAAAACGTACGTGTCGGATAGGTAAAGTGAGGTAGGGTGTTGTTATTATAGGGCTGTGCTGACTCGTCGAGTACTCGAGGGACAGGTACAACTAGGTCATAAATATACAGAAGGTATATCTGTATACATAAAATTAAATACGGGTAATTTAGTGGTTGTTTACAAAGAGTTATAGGATGATAATTGTTGATAAATATCTACATTTTTGGTATTCGAAAATGAGTAAACGAATATGTTCGTCATTTCTAAAACTAGATGAAAATATACGTTACAGGTTACTTCAGGAACACAAAAATACTTAGTTATAGGTATAACTCGTGTACAGATAAAGCGTTACAGTATGTACTGTAATCAATGGTAACGTATATAAAAAATTTTGAACGATATAGGTAGGTGAGACCGGGGTATTAGAAACAGATTAACCGAAAGACCCATAAAATAAAATAATAAAAAAAAAAAAAAGCAAATACATGCAACAAATTGAATATCTAATCTTTTTATTGGCTTTTATTCTACTCCCTACTGCAATTTTAAAATATACCAATGTACTGCCCAACTTTCTGCGACGAAATAATGTTTATTTCGCACGAAGCTAAGACCAAATAAGTTTAGGTTAAAAACAAATTTTTAAAAGATAAGCTTTTATTTTTATTTGGCTTTAGCTTTATGCGATATAATAATTATTTTATTGCAAGAAGGTTGGATGCAGTATTAATATATTTTAAAATCGCAGTAATGTGTAAAATAAAGCTTATCTCTTAAAAATTCGTTTTTTAACCTACACTTATTTTTGAATAAATCAGCGATTCGAGTTTGTTTCCGACGTCATGCTGTGGAAAAGATTAGATTTCCTATTTATTCCATTCTTCAATCTACATTTTAACCAAATATGGTAAACTAGGGGGCTTCGCCTCCTGGCCGCTTCGTGGCCCAACCCCCTATGATGTTGCTTTCTTGCGGCGCTTCGCGCCTCGAGATTCAGTGCATCAAAAATAAGCTATGAATTTGAAAAATGTTAATTTATTCAACAAAAAGAAATTTGAAAAACGGAATTATAATATGAACTTAATTATAATTTAAAATTAAAATGAAAAAACAACTAAATTATACCAGTTTGTCTGATTTTCCAGATTTTATTCATTTAAGTACTTCTTTATATAATGTAAAAAGAAGTAAAAAAATATTTCACCCCATTTCACTCCCTTAAGTGATGAATTTCCAAAAATCCAGAAATTTATTTTTAAAGAATGAATACAATAATATTTTAGTGAAAAAATTTCTTCTCTATCTTAATCCATTGAAGAAATATTCACAAAAATTTAAAAAGAAGTAAAAAACATTTCATCCCATTTCATGCTCTTAAGGGATGAATTTCCAAAAATCAAGAAATTGATTTTTAAAAAATGAATACAGCGCGCAAAAATTTCTTCGATATCTCAACCCATTAAAGAGATATTGAAAAAAAAATGTAAAAACACATTTCACCACTTTTTGACCCTTTGGGTGTGGAATTTCAAAAAATCCTCCCTTATTGAGCACCTACACTATAATAGTGATATGCCTCTAAAATTTCAAATCATTCGGTGCAGTTGTTTTAGCAGGGCGGTGATGGGTGAGTCAGTCAGTCAGTCAGGACTCTATTTTATTAATATAGATTATAATATGTTTTTTTTTTTTTGCTTTTTTTCTTGGGATAAATTGCCCAATTACCTTTAAAAGTGCAAAAATCCATATAATTTTCCCTTTTTTCACCAGACTGAACGAAAAATATTTCCTGATTAACCGGTGAAAAACGTATAGGAAAGGCCCCTTTTATTCTGTTCTTGGAAATTTCGACGTTTTATCCAAAACACTGGTTTAAAAGACAATGGATTAAGCAGCGCCTACTGTATTACAATTCAAATAGCGGATATCATATGTTATCTAAATATATTAACTACTTTTAGATGCAGTGCACTTCATAGGTACTATATTAGATAAAATAAATTTAATTTTTTGGTTTTAAAAATAGGTACTTTTTTCTTATTGGACTTGACATTATACCATAGTACACCAAACTGTGGTAGTATACCAAGGAACGAAAAAGGTTACCCCCTTTAAGATAAAATTAGAAAAAAATTATCACATGTTAATTATTTCTTTTGGTTTTTTTTTTTTAGATGAAAGTTTATTCTTTTAAAATTTATTGATCCCAAATTTCTAACTCAATTCTAGCTCACACCAGAGGCATGATAGAAAAAAGTGTTCCATGGTACCTTGGTCTTCCTTACCAATGACTGTAAACAGCAGCTTTGTGTAATAGATGAACTGAAATATTGATGGCCGATTTCCAAACCTGTGACCTGTTTTAAAAAATTCGAACGCGATGAAAATATGTATTGTTCGAAATACTTAAATTTCTGGTTGAAGAGCTATGATCACAATGTCGGTATTTTCTCAAGAATTTAAGCGTGGCAAAGGAGCATTGGGCTTCAGCAGAAATGCAGCCGAAATGTCATGATAGTTTGGCCTAATTGCCTCCTATCAATATTGAAAAAACTATAAAGGTAAACTATTATGTAATAACAAGATGAATTATCCGCACTTTGGGCAGTAATAACTTAATTAATTACAAAATAACTGATCCAGAACTGAAATTTTCAATAAAAACTTTCAAACGTAAGTACGGCTATAATTTTTGTTTTTTGAATTTCCGTTTGTCAAATTTAACACTGAAATAAAATCCTTAAGTAGAATATATTGATATCTAACATTTAAATTGAACAGGTCGAAAAAGGAAGAATTTAGTGAAAATATATAAAATTAATTAGAACACTCGGTTTTTTGAGTTTGGGTTCTTCAGAATTGACACTGAACTATAAAACCGTGAAGTACATACCCAGAATTAGTGGAGACCTAACATTCAACAGAACACGTACACTTCGGAAATGAAATTTTTCATGGAAACAATCAAAACTAATTACAGTTTTTAGTTTTTTGAGTTTTCATTTCTCAGCACTGACACTAAAACACTCGAGTATAACTGAAAACTAACCTTCAAAGCGTAAAACATTCAATGATAACTTTCGAACTTGATTACAGTTTTTGAAACGAAACTTTTCAAAAAAAATCTAACGAGGGTCCAGAATTTTGTGAAAATCAGTCAAGTTGAAGGGGAAGAATGCTGGAATAGAAAAATGAAACTTCAATTTTCATTAAGTAGTTAATATGGTATTATCTCTACCTCCTACATATTATAAAATACTAAAGGTTAAAAACAGTTGGACACACTATCACTCCAGAACAATTGGACAGATCTGCAAGAAATTTTACAAAAAAAATTTGTGTTATTTACAATGTCCTGAAGAAAATTCGTCCATAAAAATACGCTCGTCAATAAAATAATATGAATTTACCAAAACCGAGATAAGAGATAATTTTCATAAATTACCTACAGACACTGAAATTTTTTTACTTATTTTCAGCCATATCCTACACAAACATTTCAGCCATATGCGCTTAATTTTTCATTATTACTTAGCATTATAATTAGTGTAAACTACAAAAATATTGACGACTGTGACATCTACGTAGATGACTGTAAAGCGTTTCGAATTGAAACTTACGGTACCTGAGATGTTTTTTTTAAAGATGTTATTGTTTTAGTTTGTAAACATCTGAAAGATGCTCGCCACGGTGCAGTACAAGTTACTTACGTAGAACTTTGGTGGCTTACCTCAGGAAACCAGTGGCAGACAACGGATGAAAATAGTATCCCATTTATTAGGTAAGAAAACGTTTTTCATTTGTGTTCCATCACTAAAATTATTCTATATATGTTCGTCAGGTACCTACCTGCTTGAAAACATTAATTTACTAATTATACCTATTCAATGCATTGTATATATTTTTTGAAATCAGAAAAAATGTCCTAAAAACTTTTTCGTAATTTACTAGGTGTGTAAAAAAGGTCAAGAATGCCAGAAATTCACACAATAATACCTATATTTTCTCATTCGTTGCGGTGACATTTTTTCACATTTAAAAAAGATAAAATTTCTTTACACGTATTCGTTTTGAAATAATTACTTTTTTTGCAGCTGGCTCGATTTTTTGATGAAAAAAATTTTTTAATGCTTTTTTGTTTCGTTGGCATTCAAGTTAGCGGAAATTTTGCTTTAAGAGAAATAGTTTTTTGAAGATAACTCGAGAAACTGCGTCTCATCGATTTAGAAAAAAATAAAATAAATTGGACCACCACTGGGATCACCTTCTATCATTTAAAAAAACTGTTCATCAAAATTAGTATTCAGGGTGAGATGTTATGTTAGAACGAACAAAAAAAAAACTTTCAAAAAAAACTGACTTTTTTTTTAAATTACTTCAAAAACAAAATTCACTTAGTTTTTGCATAGACTTGATAAAATCTCATAGACTGATGGAAGGTAACCAATGAGATAACATGCATTTTTGCAGAAAGCAAAAAAAAAATATCCGTCACCAATAAACTTTGAAAATAACAATTTAATTGCTTTTTTTTCTAAAATAAATTTTTTTCACTATTACGAGTTTTAACAGTTTTAATTTTGAAATTTCCCAACTGAAAAGTGACTCATTTAATTGAAAAACTAGTAGTTCAAGAGTTTGGCGAATTAATATTCACAAAAATAGACCTCCTGGTATTTTTATTCCGAAAAATTCTTCCTTGATTCAATGACTGGAGTTGAGCTTTATTAGTTTCCCCATAAAAAGTGAAATCTGCTGGAAATTTCCTTCTTTTGAACAAAAATACACTCAGAACTGTAGCACTTTGTCCAATACACACATTTTATATCGTGGAATGGAGAGCATTCTCTATAGTCTTGTGGACCTTGTCTACGTCTCCTACTTTTCAAGAGTGCTCCACTATGACGTTAACCTAAATTCACCAAATCAAGCAAAAAAAATCTCACTTAATTATACAGTGGCGTTGCCAATTTAAGATTCTGCTAGTTTTCAGTCATTAAATTTGCAAATTCCCCTTTGTTAGGTATTACCGAGTGAAAAAATTACAAATTTTTATGTTGGCTCAGAAAAGGTTTGAACACCCCCATATCCCACCTCGCTGCGCCACTATAATCATATGAAATATCCCAAGTGTTTTAATCTCATGGGCGCCATTATAATTCAATTAGATCTTGTAGTATACTTGATATTTTGGTCTGGACACTCGATGAAAACCTACTACAGTGGGTTTTTACCAAGTCTCATGTTTTTCAAAGGTTGATAGATTTCTTCTCTTTCTTCTCTTTCTTATCTTGATAAGAAAGCGGATGAAATTTATCAACCGGATAATTTCTCCTACTTCTTATTCAACTGTAGTTGAAATTACTCTTCATATTACTGTGTTCAGATCATGTTCCATATTTTATTGAAATTATCTCGATGTCCACATTTTGCTCAATATCCAGTAGTGAATTATAAAAGTTTCCATTTTGTTTTTAAAATTTAATTTCATAGGCGTATTCGATCACATTATTATTATGATACGTTTTTATTATTAAAATTCATGTTTATATACATTAATGTTTATTATACTCCTGTTATTTGAACTCAACATGGTCTCTTTTATTTCTACCATGTTAATGTACTAAAAGGTATTGAGGACACCTTTTGGGAAAAAGGTGTGATTTAGTTGGTGTTGTGTTTCTTATGATGAGGTAAATCATCTTGATAGATAACTCTTTTTCAGTTCTAAATTGAAATTTAAAACAGACTACAAAAAATACAGAGTTTTGGTGATACAAATCCAACCCATAGCTGGCTATCCATTCTCTGTATTATTTGTACAAAACTTGACCCCAATAAGTTACATCATCCTGACCATATGTTTTATTATTGGTGAGTTTTGAGTGTCATTTTGTGTGTGCTTTTTGGTTTTGGTTGTGGTGACACGAGGTCAACCCATCTGGCATACCACAATCTCAAGACTCAAGGTCAAGATATTTCAGTTTGAATGATAAATGAATGAAATCAGAAAGTATAATTTCCTATATTCCACCATAACTTCTGTCCAATTTCTATAAAATGAAACCTCATTTCATAATAAGTAAGGTAATATTTCAAGTGTTTTAATTCCATGTATGTCACTGTAGCTAAGTTAGGTCTCGAGATATTCCAGTTTTTGTGTGCAAGGTGAATAGATATTGGAAAGTTTTATTCTATAATTATGTTCTAATAAAAATTTGGTTCAAATGGTCCAAATCTTACAAATAAGTGCTCATTCCCTAATTTGTAATGTTTTCAGCATCATAACCCAAAGCATGTCATTGTAGCTCAACTATGACATAAGATATTCTAGTATGGTTGATATTTCTCTGTGACTGTAGTGTCCAAATAAACAGAACCAAGAAAATAGGTGTGACGACTTGACTAGTATGAAGTTTTAGGGGCTCACCCCCCTCAGAAACAATCGCTGCCATAGGCTGGCATATTATTTGCTTCTATGACGTTAAACCACACAAAATCTGAATGTAATTACTTGGAAGTAATTTCAAGCAATGTATGTAAACCAAACTGTGACTAATCATACAATTACGATGTTGTCACAGTTTGGTACATAAACCTGTCCATTGTTTCTTATCAAAGATAAGAAACAATGCACTTCCTTTACACACAGATGAACATATTTGCTACATGTGTGTGTTTGTGTGTGTATAAATAACCCCTATAAACCGCCCAAATGGGCTCTAAAATTGCCAGTGTTCATCCAGGTTTGGCTCTCCCATATGTTGTACATATGCAGTGGCGGAACACACAAATAATCTGTTTATTACCTTTTTGTGTGAATGCTTCTTCACATCAAGGTATTCTACAATAGATTTATGTTAGAAACAGATTTTAAAAATATAAGCTTTTATTTTATTTATTTTTTGACTTTAGCTTCATATAAAATAAATATTATTTTGTTGTGGACGGTTGGCTGCAGTATTGGTTTATTTTAAATTCGCAGTATAGTGAGTAAGAGATTATAATGATAGGGCACTTGATAATTCCAAACATCCGCATGTGTTTTAAACCCAAATACATTAACGTATCTCAGTAAGGTCTGAATATTGGGATGTAAAGTCTCCGCTAGACTGTGTCACTAGAGCTATTAATATAAAACAGTTTTTACATATCCCGAAATCAACATGTTTGACGAATGGGCCACCAGAGGGCGACTACTTTGGCTTTAGATTCCAATAGGTATTTTAGTTAGTAAGTGTTGAGTTGATTTTCCCAGATGATTTTAATAGGCCTATGTACCTATATTATATGTATTCAGAATAGAAGATCGCAAGGACCGAAGAAATGATTCTTGTTTAAAATTAATTGGCTTATGAAATCGGTTTGATGGAAGAAAAGAATGAAGGCACTTAAGCCTGATGAAAAAAACTTAGATAAGTAAAAGTTAGTCACTCCCTCGAGTAAAATGTTGCTCCAGTTTTAATCATGACATCATCGTGAGTAAAAGAGCTTACAATAGTCAAGTAATCCGATGGTATTTGAAAAAAAAAAAATTTTATCAATTTATGAACTTAATTCTGTTTATTTATTTTTTCAGGTAAGTACCTACCTAGAAAGATACGTACCTACTGTTTTTATTTTCCATATTTTGATACAATAAAGTGTGAATGTGTGCGCACAAATATTTACGACGTACAAAAGTGGTTTAAATTTTATGACTATTGTATCTACTAATCTGCAATGGTTCCCTTCCCTCATGCAATTAGATCTTCGACGTATGATCCAAATAGAGAAAAAAATTATTGATATTACGTACTGGCCTCTGGTACTGAAAAACGGATTTGTGAAAAATATTCGTAAACAAATCATTTCGTGGTTGAACAAATAAAATAATATATATTATCTCCGCGTTAAACGGATCTCACGAAAATCTAAATATATAGCGTGCGGCCACGCCTCCGAGCCAAAATTGTAATTTAATTGCAAACAAAATTTATGTACTCAAAATACAGGTAGATATAGCATAATTTTAGTTGTTATCGCATCGTGTTTAAAATAAAATATGAAAAATAATTTCAAAAATTTCGAAAATATAAGGAACAGTTTTTTAAACACAATATCTAACATCAAAAACTAGCTCTATTCGATAGGATTATACTGACTTACACCAACCTACAAGGTAGGGATATTCCACAAAAATTCTAGAAAAACTTGGCGCAAAGTCATATAGGGTAAGGTTGTCAAAATCGTACTGTTTCCTAAATCGTACCTCTTCTAATATTTAGGAATTGGGGAAGTTAATTACTGATTCACCCGGTGATAAGTGAAACTAAATACAACTAACCACTACAGCACCAAAAATTCTCCAAATCAACAACTTTTTTTCCTTTTTACAAGCTTTTGAAAAAATGCATACTCAATGATAAATAATTTGAGCACGTAGTTTTAATAAGCTTATGCCTGAGGAAAATGCTTCAGTTCTTGAAATTGTTTATTTTTTTGAATTATAGAACCTTCTTCATCATTTCTTCAGAAAATTTTAATCAAAATTATAGTTTGCAGATTAACAATTTAAGTTTTATTGGAAGTAAACACTGTTTCCTAAATCGTGCCACAGATGAGTTTCCTAAATTGTACCGCTTTTTCTTGATAGGCTAACAAAAATTTATCAACTGTTATTTTCACGTTTGGAGCCAAATTATTCATAACTTTAATTAAAGAAAAATTATTTCTGTTCGATTGTTTCTATTAAATTAGGCTAATGTGTCAACGTTTTCTCCAATGGACTCTAATAATAATGCACCAAACAAACGTAAATATGGATCAACATATTCTGTAGAAGACCTGGTATGTGCTGTTGATAACTTGAGAAAAAAGAAAATTGGACTCAATGAATGCTCGAGAAAATATTCGATACCAAAGCCTACGCTAAAACGACACATATTGAAGCAAGTTCAAAGAGGAATTGATGTTAATAATTCTTATATAAATGGTAGGTGCCCAATTTTCTCTAAAGAAGCTGAAACGGAGTTGAAGTCACCTAATTTACCTTGATAATAACTTTTTTGGATTAACAATCGATGGGGTGAGAAAACATGCTTATGATGTTGCTGAGAAAAATGGAATCGCCCATTCATTCAGTCAAAAACATAAAATGGCTGGGAAAAAGTGGTATTACTCTTTTATGTGCAGAAATTCAGATCTGAGTTTACGTAGCCAGAATGTACCTTCATTGCCAGACTAAAAGGTCGTCAGAATGTTAATGAATTCTTTAACATACTTGAAAAGATGGTGGAAGAGAATAATTTTACAGCCCTGACAATTTACAACGTCGATGAGAGTGGTTTTTCAACTGTTCAAAAAAGAGGCCAGAAACAGGTACTATTTTGCAGCTTTCAAGTAGGCTATGCTAAATCATTCATAATTTTTTTAAAAGAAAATTGACAGAATTTTTTTTTCATGTTTCAGATTACTTTGAAAGGAAAAAAACGAGTAGGAACTGTGTTTTCGGCAGAACGAGAAGTGAATACAACAGTCGTCTGTTGTTGCAATGCAGCTGGTTCTTTTGTTCCCCCCCATGATCATTTTTAAAAGAATGAAAATGCAACCAGCTCTCGGTAAACATATACCATTTGGTAGCTTAATTGAAGTGTCCGAATCAATTTATATTAATTCTGACCTCTTTGTCAAATGGTTGCATCATTTTATTCAGATTGTAAAACCAACAAATGAAAACAACGTTTTACTGTTGTTAGATGGGCATTCATTCTTATAATTTAGAAGCTATTGAATTGTGTCAAAAAAATGGGGTTATGATGCTGTAGCTTCCAGCACACACCACACATTGTCTCCAGCCATTGGATGTTGGTGTTTTTAAAGCCACGGAGTCATTTTATGATGATGGAATTCGATCTTGGAATGAGAAACCATGTTGGATGCAAAGTAACTCAATTTGATGAGGCAGAAATTTTGAATGATGCCTACTCTAAATCTGCTACTATTGTTAATGCCAGCAGTGGTTTCCATGCTGCTGGTTGCTTTCCTGTAAATAGACATGTTTTTTAAAATTCTTACTTTGTTGCTAGTGACAATTTAAACGAAGAAGTTCGTGAATAATTAGATCAAACAAGACCAGAAATAACCACTAAAAATGATTTTTCGAACATTAGTGAAAATGAAAATGCATCGAATGAAGAAACACCTGCAGGTCCGTTTAAAATTTCAGTTAAAAAAATTTCACCCTTGTCAGTACCTTCAAATTCATCAGTTGGAGGTAAATTGGGTAAAAGGTTGTAGAAAATAGCCAAAAAATCAACTGTTCTCATTGCATCCCCACACGCCACTAAATTGAAGGAAAAAATGAGAAAAAAAAAAGGAAATGGTTTGTCAGAAAAATGAAAAAGATCATAAAAAAAAACCAAGAAATCTGATTAGAAAAGAGGGGTTCCAAAAAAGTCTGCCAGAAAGCACCTTAAATTTGATAAGAATCCAACAACTGATCAAAATTCTCTTGTAATTGAATATAATCAAGAAGACTGGTATTGTTTTATTTGTACTGAAACATTTTTCGAAGACATGGTAAAATGTGAGAAATGTGAGCAGTGGGCTCACGTTACATGTGCTGGAGTTGAGAATGAAACCCAATTTGTTTGTGGTTTTTGTTAATTTTATCAAATATTTCTGATGATTATTACCCATTACCTAATTATTCCTTTTAAAACTTGTGTGATTTTTGTGATTTTTATTACTAAGCTACCTACCAAATTTGTTTTCAGTTTTTCTCAATTTTATCAAATTTTTCTGATGATTATTACCTTCTAGGTACTTATTCCTTTCGAAACGTGTGTGATTTTTATTACCAAGCTACTTATCTACTATTATTATAAAATTTTTTTATATTTTCTTTTTAAATTTCAATATATTATGTTGAGTTTATTGCAATAAAATAATAAAATGAATAATTTTAGTAAAAAATAAAAACTAACACCAAAAATAGTTAAACAAGGTATAAAAATGAAAAAAATATCCCATTTCCTAAATCGTACTATTTGGAGTAAGTTGACAAAAGCACTTATAATTTTCACAATTTACGAGTGAGACCATGAGAATATAATTGGCCTAAGAATGCACGAATCAGAAAATGTATCCTAGGGGATTCCAAAAATATTATGATTGAAATGCAAAGTGGTACGATTTTGGCAACCTTACCCTAACATTCCTACATTTGTGGAATCACCCTCCTGGTGTAGATTGGTGTAAGTTGGTGTAGTCCTATCAAACAAAGTTAATGTCTCATCGATTCTAGAGATAATTCAACGGAACCACCATGGGATATTGTGATCACCCTCTATCATTTAACAAAACATGGTGTCTAGGGACCCAGGGTAAGAAGTTATTCCAATACAAACATGAAAAAAAAAAAACTAGCTTAGCAAGCCAGCTAAAAAACGTAGGTTTTCTTAACAAAGAAAAAAGTGATAAGTAAATAAATAAATAAATAAGTATAATAAAAAAATCAAAATATGGAAAGTATTAGGAAGAATGCTGGGTGACAGTTACGTTTGAAATGAAGTGTCAAAGAAATTCATAGCGAAGTGAAAGAATGAAGTGTGTTCCGAAGTTATAAAAAACGTTCGTAAGTTATTAAGTTACTGCTTAGCAAATAAAATCAATACTGCTTTCGACCAGATTTTCTAGTTCTTCTCAAATTCATCTTCTTCTTTTAGAAGTACCTAGTTTACAATTTTGTTGGATCACCTCTATGGAAGAACCGTT
Organism: Ericerus pela; assembly: GCA_011428145.1. NCBI lineage: Eukaryota > Metazoa > Arthropoda > Insecta > Hemiptera > Coccidae > Ericerus > Ericerus pela. The sequence goes on from WOFM01000130.1 coordinate 405,146, forward strand.
CCGTACCTATTAGTTTAAAATTATGCGTTTAAGAACGATTTAAGCTTCAATAATGCAACATAACAAAATGTAATAGACTGATCTATACCAAAAATAATAGGGTTCTTCCTTGTGTACATCCAAATAAGTGCACCATATTTCAATACTATCGGATAAAAATTGCGATCTGTATTGAGTTTAACGTAAATGTGTACATATATACATAGTATAGGTATATTTATAGGTAATGTGGCCTATTTTTTGCAATATCGCCGACTTCCATTTTTCTCATGAAAAATGAAGATGTTTTGCACTTTGGAGGTTTATTTTATTAGGGGGCGAACAACGTAAAATCGAATACTCGCCACCTCTCAAGTTGATACTCCCCTTTCAGGACCTAAAGTGTTTTAAACCATACTTCACAGTTGTTTTCGTAATTTTCTCGTTAAAAGATTAATCCTACAGAAAACTTTATTGTTGGTAAAAAGTTTTTTCATAATATATATTTTCTACAAATTATATAGGAAATATACATTCTTCATCAGCGCATTGGATTTGAAGTTGAAAGCAGCAAAACTTTTTATTGTACAAAGTTTTTTTTAGGAGACTGTACAAAGAAATCAATTTGAGGGGTGGAAACGATTATGTTTCATGATGTCTACTTTCAAAACATAAACTCTTTATAATAGTTTAATTCCAAAATTTAAAAAAAAAATTTTTTTTTTGAGTCTGTTCCGTCCTATTTTTGCAGACGATTCAGTTCGTCTACAAAAACGTGTCGAACAAATTACATGCAACTATTATTCCTAATTCTCGGAATAATAGCTGTCTATATTTTACCTAGCTTCCCACAGCCGAACACCACCAGATATGCTGACAATAAAGTGTCATCATATTTGGCAGATGTTCCATGTCACACCACCTTTTTGGTCGGCCATCTTTTGATTGGAACAAAGAAAACAAAAGTGATGTCATATCTTCATTTCGAAGACATGGTCATTCCTAAACCTACGGTCGAGTAGAATGTTAGGGTCCATACTCGCTGCTATGGACATTAGGTATCACTATATTAAGAAATAGAAATAAGTATAGTTTAAAGTGTTAAATTGTTTGTAATAAATAAAGTGAAATTTCTAATAAAGGATAAATGTTCGTAACTTATCTTATTTGTTGAGGTAATTTAAAAGTATTGAATTACTCTCGCAACAAATTGGCGCCTGAACAAAAAAACCTTCGGAAGTAAAATTTAAAAATAATAATCATTTTCAAATAAATTTTCGCATTTTCTAAAATAAAAATATTTTCCACTTGTGTGAAAAATATTTTAAACCGCTCGCAAATAATTAATCTAATTTTGCTGGAGCAAATATTTTCGCATAAATATCAAATAAATCGTTGCTAAAATAATTCAAATATTAAAAACAAAATTAAACAAACATCTATGAAATCAAACCTTTAATGCGGAGGACCGCAAGCGTTTAATCAAGACAAATAAAAATAAAACTTTTAAAAATAAATTAATTACAAAAAATAATACTAAAAATAAACTTAGAAATAAAACGAAGATCCAGATCCGAATCCTGAAATTCAAAAAGAATAAAATCAGCCAAACCGGTATCCAAAACCACAACGCAGAGAACGAGAAGTCATTTACCAACAATGTCCATCCAAACGAAACTAACAATACACTACAGAAGACTATAATACGCTAATCGCCGTCCATCTGTAAGCAAATTATAAATATATCTTCCATTACTTCAGAAAAATTTGAAACTGTTATAGATATCGTAAATAATACTGTAAAATGTAAAATCTCCCAACCCTCGCAAATGTCTGAAAAAAGTGAAAGTACGAGTGCATCGCTCCCGGATATTTTAGATTCGAAAGCCGAAGACAACATTTTAGAACTCGAAAATCATCCCAAAAACTTATATGAAAATTTTTCTGAAGAGGAAAATTACCCACTCCTTGGTAATCATTGGGGAAGTCGAGTATCCACTTCTTTTCTCTATCGTGTGCTAAAAGTGGCAAAAGTAAAGAGAATAGAAGGGAGAACACGAATAAAATTACAGAAAAAACTATATAAAGGTAGACATTCTAAACATTGGTTGTTAAATATTTTATACTCAAACTCCAACACCGAGAAATTCGAAAGAACAAGTAATTTTGATAGATTAATGGAAGAAAGCAAAAGTTATCGTAGAGTAACAAGAAGTATAAAAAATAAAGACCCTAACGCAGCAGAGGAAATCTTCTCCGATACAGAAGAAGAAGATCTAGAAAGTAAAGGAAAAAAGTTAGAAACAGAGAAGAGAAAAAAGGAAGAAACAGAAAGAAGATTAGCGAGATGAAGTCTCAGCTCCAGTTTCAAAAAACTCCTGTCTAAAGTATCACACCACGTTTCACCTAAAAAATCGATTTTGGTTACAACCGATTTCTCTCTCCCAAACGACGAAGACAAAATCTTCCTCGGAGAGGAATCAATTCTGAACCAAACTTTTCTCGACAAACCCTCACAGTATAGTGCTGGTTTATCGCCATTAGTCCCTCAAGAACAAGGAAAGTCCTCACAGACCAAAATCCAACATTCAATTCAAATTCACGTAAAAAGCCCAGAAAATTTAGAAAAACTAAAAAGTAAAAATCCAAATTCGACTGCCGAAAATTTTTTCGACCCTATTAATTTATTACCCCCAGAAATACACGTAGAAATTCTTGATCAAAAAGAACCTGCGTACGTCAACATAGTAAACGTTGAAAATAAAAATAACCCATTTCTAAAATCGGAAAATAAAAATATGACCCTGGAAGACATCGCTGAAAATAGCACACGCTTGTGTGGTTTTTAACAAGTTACGGTTTAGAAGGCAAATATATTGTTGATGATTTAGGATGGCCAGCCTTAAGATTCTACAGTCCGCACTTCGACACCCAGATCGCACAAGGGACAGTTTTAGGATGCTATAGGCTTCAACAGCCGACTATGTGGGACCGTCAGACCAATTCCGTCCACCGTGGCCAACCCAGCATCCAACGCATTACGTCGGGGATACTGCGGGTAACCAGGGTGAGGAGGTTGATTTGCTAAAACTTGTCCGTATAACCCGATCTGATGACAGCATTATCCACGACAATGAAGGAACACAAGTGAAAATTAATAAGAATTTAACGAAGGAACAGAAACAGGCAGTAGTAAGCGTTCTAAAAGAATATATCCATATATTTACGGAAGAACCTGCCAAGGTAAAACCTGCGAAATTAAAACCAGCACATGTCTACTTGAAAACAGACAAGCCGGTTCAACGTAGAAATTACCATATGGGAATTTTTGAAAAAAGAGAAATTATAAAGAAAATTAAAGAATTTGAACCCTATAGGATGTTTCTCAAAGAAAATTCCTAAGAATCAACAACATTTATGTTCTTTTGATTTAAAAATGTTGGCTATCACTGAAACTTGCGAATATTTCAGAGAATTTTTAGTCTATAAAAAATTTAATATTTTTACGGATCATGAACCTTTAACATACCAAAGCCGAATGAAGAAACCAAATGCAAGATTAAATAGACTAATTTCGAAATTAGGAGAATTTACGTTTAAAATCAGACACATTAAAGGTGAAAATAACAAAATTGCTGATTATTTATCTCATCTCAAAGAAGAAGAAGAGGACAATTATGCAGAGTTTTGAAACGGTCAATACCAGAAGGAACACCTGATCCTCCTAATATTATTAAACAAGACAAAAAAATTAATGGAATAACACGTAGTATGAAAAAGAAAGAAAAAGATTCAGACGTAGAAAGTGACAATTTGGAAGACGATCGAAGTTCCATCCTATCCGATAATTCTGAAAGATCTGGAAACTCCGATGCGTCCACAAATTCTCAACTTTCCAAAATTTCAGAAAATTCCGAAATAGGGAACCCAATTAACATCACAGACCAGGAAATCCACAACTTATGGGATTTACAATGTGAAGACAAATATTGGGGAATCGTAATAAAAATTTTAGAAGGTGGCAACAAAAAAGAGTTAAGAAAAAGCTTAAAAATAAGAAGATTACTCAAAATGAATCCATTTTTTCTTGATGAAAATGGAATTTTATGGAAAAGCAATGATCACTCTGAATATCACTATGCCGTACCAGTAATTCCTGACTCCCTCATACCTCAGATACTAAATATACGTCATGAGAGTCAAAGTGGGGGAGGACATTTTGGAATTTGTAAAACTCTTGCCAAAACGCGTGCTCGATACTACTTTACGCTAATGCCTAAAATAGTCTCGAGGCATGTACGTTCGTGCCATCAGTGCCAAATTAATAAAAACATTAACAAAAAATATGGACACTTGAAACCAATTAATCCTGAAGAATGCATACCACTTGCACATATCCAAATTGATTTTATCGGAAAATTTAACACAAACAATGAAAAGAAATTTGTCATAGTGGGAATAGATAAGGCACTAAAATATTGTTGGACCAAAGCAGTAACCCAACCAAACGCACATTCAGTAATTAAATTCTTAAAAGAAATTGTACTTCATTACGGAAAACCATCGAAGATTACGTGTGATAACGGAACTCATTTTTCAAACGAATACGTGCAAAATTATTGTAAAAATAACGGTATCAAAATATTCTACTCTACATCATATTCACCGCAAACTCAAGGACAAGTAGAGAAAATGAACGGAACGATAAAAAAATGTTAGCAAAATACGAGAGTACCGATAGTGAAGAATGGCCAGACCACGTGCATAACGTAGCCTTGACCTATAATATGACACCTATCGAAGGATTAAATAATCACGACCCATTTTATCTAATGCACGGTTATAAAGGAGAACCTCCTATAAATTTAATTATTCCATCACCACTTATCAGCAAAACCAGAGAAGAACAGATAAGTGAAGCAAATAAAATTCGAAAAACAATCCCGAGTTTTGATAAAGAGAATGCAATTAGATATTCAGAACGCTATAATAAAGGAAGAAAAGAAATCTCTTATGAAACTAATGATTTAGTTCTCTTGAAAGCACCGATAAATTACGGAAAAGGCAAACCAAAATTTCTAGAACCATATAGAATAGTGAGAAAAATTTCAGATTTAAACTATATTGTTTGCATAATCTCTAACGATGGAAATAGCATTGACGATACAGTTCATATAAGAAGGCTTACACCTTATAATGCTCGATCTAATGCTATTTTACCATCGAACATTGAAGATATTACATCCGATAATTCGGAAAATGAAGAGAATATTCCCGAGACTAATCAAAAAGAAAGAGAGGTAGACCAAAGAAGGAAAAGAGCCCTGAAGAAAAGGAATCAGAAGACGAAATTAAAATCATTGTCAAACGTCCAAGAGGAAGATCACGAAAAGGAATTTTAAAGAAATCTGGCAATAAAAATAAAAACAATAAAAAGGTACAATTTAATAACAAAGCTTTATTAGAAGGAAAAGATTGTTCAGAATGGAGAAAGAAATTTGAATTAAAAGACCCAGAAAAGAGAAGGATAACCTTACGAAAGATTCAATCGATTACCCAAAAACAACGTTTGGAAGAAATCAAATTGTTCAATAGGTGTGATGAGGGAAAAAGTATAACACAACCTTTGTCTCTACCTATTCAACCTTTTCCCCAAGATATTAAAAAACCGAGTGAGTTAAGTTTGGAGGAATATGTAAAAAAATACTCAGAACCACCACCCGAACCACTATATTATAACCCTTGTAATTTAATTCGTAATTACTATAGATAATATATATATTGTATGGACCATTTACGTACATATTTTCTCCCCCTCAAAAATATAAATTTTTTTTTACTCACCAACTACCAATTGTCCTGTGCATCCTGGGCAAAAGCCTCTCCAGCGTCAGGCTTGACCTCGCCTTGCTCCACAGCTTCGGGATGATTGGCAGGCTCGAGCTCAGGAGAAACTGAACAACGCCTAAACTGCTGATGCCGAGGAACCAAAAACATACGCCAATTGGACACAATCATCTTACTTGGTCCAGCAGTTGGCTCACTTCTCGGATTAGCTCCTCGCAAAACACGACGATCATGAGAAATGGTTAATTTCTCCGATGGCTCCAAAACACGAATAACCTCGATAAAATGAGGAGTGTCATTGATTACAATCTTTCGCCGATAAAAGCAAATAAGATAGTCCACCAAATATTGAAACTGGGACCTATCCATGATTGTATTTGCATACGCGGTATTGGTAATTGCGAAACAAACTTTTGCGCCAAAATTTAAGGGCTGCATCGCCATTATAACAGCAGTCAGAAGATTCAAACCGACAGCATATCCAGTAATATCAGACGGATTCACATCGAGCGTTGAAAAGCAGACCACGGATCCTTCCCATCTCCATAAGCTTGCCTCTGGAAAGAGGAAGCTAAACTGTGAGGCGAGTTGTACCATGGATTGCAAACAACACTCGCATAAACTCTGAGGCATCACATGCCTCCACAAACCAAATGATGTGTTCAGCGAATTGCCAGGAAAGTTCTTCCTGTATGCGTCGACCCCTGTCGGACCATAATCTGCTGCCAAAAAAGAATGGATAGCTTTGAAAATTTTCCAAAGCCCAATCACACCAGTGAACAAACATGGGCAACGCAGCAACCAACAACGTAAATACGGAAGAAACACCTGCGTGAGCATGAAGCTTTCTGACATCTCAACAATTCCATTATCGGGAACCATAAATTTGGGTAAAGAATGCAATTCAGCTGGAGACGGATACAGAGGAGTATCCTGGAGAACATCCTCACTAGCACAATCCGTACCCAAACTCATCATTTTATCGAATTTTTAAAACCAATCCTTATTAAGTTTCATAAAAAATAATAATAAATCTACACAAAAAAAAAAAAACAATTATAACTAATAGGAACATGAACTATAAAACTAAAGAAGGACGAGGACGGAGAAAATCAAATCGAATCAACATATCAAACAAAGCAAGATGAATTCTTGCTGAACAATCGAAATATACTGGAGTTTGCAATCTTCCAAGGCCTACTCTTGATGGTAATAGCGCGAATCGAATTCCAGAGTCCCACACTAACACAGATGGTATAATTTCCGCACATATGTATATTTTTATAAGAAAAAAATAAAAATCGAGAAAATATTGTGCATCGATATACATTTTTTTGCACCTTGTAAAAAAAGTTTTTTTCCTCGCGTCGAAAGATAACAACTAAATAACGTACCGACAAATGTAATACTGCATCTAACAGCAAAATTTCATGTGATTTGTAATGATTTCAGACCATAAGATGATAAAACACACCGTTATCGTTTTCATCATAATTACCACACTCATAAACAAAATGAAGAACACAAGCTTAAAAACAAAAATTAGTGCATCGTCAGGAGCATATTTCAAATTAAATAAATTCAGTAAGGCTTATGAGAAAACAATTCCCATAGTCTACAGCCTGAAAATTTCAAGAAGACAGAACATAGAAACACCCGAATAGCTCGAAGAAATAAAGAAACTGCAAAGTTGCGCATCTACGGAAAACACATGGTGTATACAGAGATCGAAAAACATGTTGAAGATCATAGATTTAATTACGGATATTAAGCTAATAAACGAAGCTATAATCAAGGAATTTGACAGAGAACCGTCGAAACAAAGTAAACGTGGAATACAAATCCTTGGTGACTTTGACACATGGTGTTGCAATGTCATGACACTTTCTCAAGGCAACAATTTTATAGAAAATGAGAAAAATCTAAAATCTCAATACGAAAAACTCCGAGAGTCCGTAATAGAAAGCCATGCTGAATTATTAAACGTCACGAATTACATTAAAAACTTCGAAAAGATAGAAGTTGATAACTCTAATATTTTGAAAGAAAACATCCAAGCATTAAAAAACGCCATTCAAAACCAAAATAACGAGATAATCATTGAAGCTAGAAGAGAACTCATCTTCGACACAGCTCGAACTCTTCACGCTAGTTTAGTCACCGAAAATGCTAAACTCAGCCATTTATTCCTTTCTTGCAAAAACAACCATCTTCCAGCAGCAATAATCAACGAAACAACTTTAAAAGAAGACTTACAAAAAATTAAGAAAATTGCAGAAAAATCGAATTTTGCAGTAGCGCTAGATGAGAAATCAATCCAATCCTACTATAGAACTAAATTAGTAAATTGTTATGTAACAGGGAATGAAATAGAAATAGAAATCAAAATTCCACTTCAAAACCTTCACACCAAATATGAACTATACAACTTTATTCCATTAGCATTTCAAACGCACGACAATAAAATTTGCTCTTGGGATCAAGAACCTTCGATCTTATCCCACAACAAATTTGATGGATCAATAAGAATCATAACTAGAACATACATTGATCTTTGCAGCAAACATAGCTTATTATGTTTTCTCCCACAAGACCACACAACCAATAATAAAGGTAATTGTGTGAGGACATTATTCAAAGGAATGAAATTTGAAGAAATAATAAAGAAATATACCTTCAAATGCAAAATAAATCATGAGGAGATCGTAGTCAAACAAATTGAAATGAACCTCTTTGCTATAACAAACGCTAAAAACCCATTAATAGCAGTTAACACCATAACAAAAACTACTATAACCATAAATGACTCATGGCCTGGAGCAACTCTAATAACAGTTCCTTGTGTAGTGGAAATACAACAGTTACAAAAAGAAAACAATGCAGAAACAATCATTCCAGCAGGATTCCCATGTATAGATGAACCTGAAAAGGACATTCTCATCGAACATCATCTACCGCTGGTTTGGACAAAATATCAATTTATGGAACTTGACTTTGGTCTTCATCAATCATTCAAATTTCCAAATATGTCTATAGCCTACAATAATAAATGGCATGACAACATACCTTACCTTTCGCCAATAACTCCAGTTCAAAAGCTTGAAGAAAGATTAAAATCAGCAGAACTGAAAAGCCCTGATCTAGGATACCAAGACACAATAAACACGGTTCATTTACTACTAATTAGTTGGTGTAGTTTATTAACATTCATAGTAGCCATATTGGTCTACGTAAATTTAAAGATAAATTGTGTTGCTATCAATGCGCACAATCAAATAAATGATTTGGCATTGGGAGCAATACATCGTTAATGGTTCATAATTTTAAGTCCATTTTTGTAGTAAAATATAATAAATTGGCATTAAAAAAGCATAATAAATTTAATTATGCCAAATTATTTCAATTAAGTCCATTTGCAAAAATAAATTTTTATGCTCAAATGACAAAATTTATATTTTTAGGCGATGATCAATTCCGTAAAGTAAAATTAAGAGACATTTGTAAAAAAAAATAGTATTGTATTATGACTAAGATTAGTGATATAGTAAATTTAAATAAGAAACTTTTAGGAACACAAAATTTAACGAAGCAGGAGCTTCGGGCTTTCTTTTGCCCGGGGACCTTTGTTCCGTCCCATTTTTGCAGATGATTCAGTTCGTCTACAAAAACGTGTCGAACAAATTATAGACAACTATTATTCCTAATTCTCGGAATAATAGCTGTCTATATTTTACCTAGCTTCCCACAGACGAACACCACCAGATATGCTGACAATAAAGTGTCATCATATTTGGCGGATGTTCCATGTCACGCCAATTTTTTGGTCAGCCATCTTTTGATTGGAACAAAGAAAACAAAAGTGATGTCATATCTTCATTTCGAAGACATGGTCAGTCCTAAACCTACGGTCGAGTAGAACGTTAGGGTCCATACTCGCTGCTATGGACATTAGGTATCACTATATTAAGAAATAGAAATAAGTATAGTTTAAAGTGTTAAATTGTTTGTAATAAATAAAGTGAAATTTCTAATAAAAGATAAATGTTCGTAACTTATCTTATTTGTTGAGGTAATTTAAAAGTATTGAATTACTCTCGCAACAGAGTCAACAAGTAAGTTAATATGGCAACCTAAAAGTGAAAAAGTAAATTTCTCTTAATAAAAAAAATACCAACCTTAGGAAAAAAAGAGAAAGATTTATCCCATTTTGACATAACTAAATGAATACATATAGACAATTAAAAAAAGTGAGTCACTTTATCTTTTATTCTCTATATACTGTATATATATATATATATGAATTTCAGCTAATTGTGCCAAAATTTTCGTTGGGTCATGAGATAATAAACGAATCTGCCCTTACATGTGAGTCTCAATATAAGATCAATTTTAATATGTAAATTTTCTTCGAAAACCTACATAAAAACAATCTGTACAGATCGAACTGATAACCTTCTACTTTTTTTGATATCGGTTAAAAATTTAATTCGATGTTTTTCCCCCTCCGTCATGCAGATTACCATAACATAAGTAGACAAATTGAAAACATTCAGTAAATGAGCAAAAGCTAATGAAATTATTGAAAAATCAGCATTTAAAATTGTTGATTCGTTCTTCATATTGAAAATATAGGTTAACTAGAGAACAAAAAATTCTAGTAAAAGAGGTTTTTCTAAGATTTTGTAGAAACTACAAGAGGGATAGAGCTGAAATTCTTACGAAATTAAGTTATGTTTGACCAGGTCTGATGAGTTTGGTCCTTATTGATTCAGTATAATATCCAGTAAAAATGTAAAACAAAAAAAATTTTGGAGAAAAGCAAGTCGTCTGTGCTGCTTGATTTATCTTTTCCATATTTATAGCGCAAGGGGTAATTTTACTCATTATTTTACTCAAAACCGTAACAAAAAAATTTCGTCATTTTTTGCAATTTTTTCACTCAACTGGAATTCTGAATTGTTTGCTGAATAATTGCGGTACTGTAAACTGGAAAACTGGGTTTTCTAGCAAAGTATTAGTGCCCTGGTTTTTTTTTTTTTTTTTTTTTTTTTTAATATTATTAATGAAAATTGGCCAACTGGGTTTTCTAGCGAAGTATTGCAGCACCAGAGTTTTTTATTTATTGATATTAAAACGAAATGTGGGACAGTCTACGAGAAATGTGGCCAAACATGGTTGTTCAATGCTTGGTTTGAATTTTAATTAACTTATTTCAATGCAGCTGTTAGTATTGAGAACATTTTTTTTTAAATTCGTATTTTGAATACCTAGTACTTATAGTACTTATAATAATTTATTATAATCTGTGACTAAGTGTTTTAGACAGACTTAATTTCTTTTATATTAATTATTACTTCATTTTGAACCTGTTTATAAATTAACATAGAAGAAAATTTTTTTCTGATTCTCAAAGTTCGTTTCCTTCACCTTTACCCGCTCATTTCTCCCACCCAACTGAATCCAGTGTACAATGATATGAGCTATTTAAATGATTCCAATATTCTTGTGTTCTAAAAATAATAAGAAAATATGATTAATTTAGGTATATTTTTTTAAAGACATTATTTTTGTACTTACTTTAATATTTTTTACAAAAATAAAATTGTATAATATGCAAGCCCTGAAAAGCTGCTACGCTTGTACCACCTTGGATTTTTTGTAGAATACCCATAAGTAACATTGTAGAATTTGTTATTTCGGAGGAAACAACAAACATTTTATTTGGTGTCTGTGTGTGGCTGTGTAGATGGTGGCAGATACGCATCGAATATGAAAGAATAATTGGCGAAATAATATCAGGAAATGATTTTGTGAAATAGTTTTAATGAACGAATTAATGGCTTGTATGTTTATCGTAGGGATTACATTATTGGTGGCGTAGCTACAGTGAAGCGAATAGAGCAGCTGCTCCCGGATACCTGGTCATTGGGATGTAAAACTTTCGAGGAAACGCAATAATTTAGCTAATAAATTGCGTTTAAAATAAAAATAACAAAATTTAGAATTGAGTGGGTGGTTACCAAGGTTATGTTTTCTCCAAGGACTCCAAACCTAGCTACGCCACTGATATATGTTCGCATTAATTAATTAATAAATAAATGATTAAACTACTAATTTAGGATCAAAAACCAATTACCAACGGCCATGAAATTTTCAAACCCTAGTGGATAGTACCTAAATTGCCTGATAGAAGTGTGTTTGGTGTAGGATTGTGGGGTAATGTCTTTTCTAAACCGTTAGGCTACGTTCTATGAATATTGGTTCGGAAAAAAAATCTGATACATATAATTAATGGAAGCCTTGTGAAATAGACAGGTACCTCAATGATTTTGTAGAGGACAGTTTTTCAAATCACAATTCCTATGTTTAATTTCATATTTGTTGGAAAAGTTTGGTGTTATAATTGTTGCGGAAAGTGCGAACAACTAATTTTGAGTCAAATAATGTCCTATTTGATACGTTTAATACGTACATTTGCGGTTGAATTGGAAAATGTGTTGATAAAAATTTTCAAGTTCTGTATTTATCTTCGAGTACCTATACATGTTATGGAGGGCTGATTTCCTATAACATTTCTATTGGTAGTTATTATCAGACACAGATAGTGTTTTTGGGGAATGAAATTACTCCGTTTTGCATGTGACTGTATCTATATATATACGAATATATATATGGAAATACATCTTACGGTCTTTTCGTTCTTCGAAACGACTCCATCGTTGAAAAATGGAACTAGGAGAATCACCTCTACATTACATACATACTCAAAGGTATTTATCAAGAAGTTCGATATAATTAAGGGTTGTTTTTGTGTTTTTAACATGCTAAATCAATTTCACTTTGAAAAATTTGAGTAATATGAACTAAATTTTTGATCTACAATTTATTAATTTAATGAACATTAAAAATACCACAAAGCGTGTTTACTAAAGAAGTGAGAGACAATAAAAGGAGATACGGGGAGGGAAAACTAGAAACAGCTGTGTTTGTGAAGAAACTATGGATGGGTTACATACCAAAACAATTTCATCAACAGTTGAGGATCAAAAGTTTCATCATTAAATATGGATTGATGGTTAAAATTGGTAGTTTTATCATGTCAGATATTTAATTATTCGATATTACAGATCAATTTCGAAGGTATTCACGATTTCAGAATCACACTGCACTAACTCAAAATTTAAAATAATGTTTCAGCACATATTTATTTGCAGGATCAACAATTTATTGGAAAAAAAAAAGTGTTTTTTTTGCATATTTTTCAATGCTGTATTACAGTCACAGTAGATGAGTGTTTTAAAGGATTTTATATTGAAACCTAATGATGGTGTCAAAAAAAAAAAATCGAATTCGGTCTACTGCATGGAAGGGAAAAACGAACGTTGAAAATACCCGATCTATAACTGGTAGTTTATCTCAACCAAAATATCACTCTACATGGCAGAGTTGGGTGTCACTCGAATGAAATGTTACTCGATTACCAATCATAAAAAAGTAATAATTAGGAGTAATTTGATTAATTTTTTACTGATTTTAATTAACATTTTGTGTGCCATGTGTGCATATATGCACAAACTCGGCCTATGAGTATAGGCCATAATTACGTAATATGTGCCATACAGCACACACATTAGGCAGTACCTATGCAATGGGTTTTGTGTACTCAGGAACACGTTTTACACAATTTTTAATGCTGTTTTTCGATTCTATTAGCTAGAATACATAATGTACGTACTTAATTGGAAAAAAAATTTTTCTATAAAAATAAAATAAAAAAATAAAAATGCTCTGAAAAGGGAAGAATAATTCTTTTAAATTTCTCCGGTAAAATCTACTGGAATTAAAATGAAACAAAAAAGCATTGTGGTAAATAAATAATTTTTTTGAAGAATAGAACCGACTTAAAAAAATAAAAAATAAAAAATGTACGGAAGAGAGAAAAATAATTCTTCCAAAATTTTTCCAGCAAGATCTAAATCGAGAGACTGAAATTATTGAAGTCGGCGTTCTTTTCCTTTATCATGTAAGCTTTATACATCAATTTTTTCAAATTTTATGACAAAACTTTTTAATTAGCACTAACTTCAATAATTTCAATCACTAGACCTACATCTTGCTGGAGAAATTTCAAAATAATTATTTTTCTCTTTTCAGCGCATTCTTTATTGTTATTTTTTAAAGTCGGTTTTATTTTTTGAAAAAAATTATTTACATACCATAATTCTTTTTCGTTTCATTTTAATTCCAGTAGATTTTACCGGAGAAATTTCATGATTTTTCATCTTCAGCATTAGCCGTAATATTACTTTAAAACTAACAGTTTTTTATTTAAAGATAACTCAAAAACTATTTCATCGATTTTGAATAACAATTAACGGGACCATTGTAGGATCATCTTCTATCATTTAAAAAAAAGTTCACCAAAATAGATGCCCAGGTTGCGAAGTTATGCTGGAACAAATATTAAAAATATATATATATATATATAAAAAATCATAAATACGGATCGAATTGATAACAACCTCCTTTTTCTGAAGTGAGTTAAAAATAAATATTAATTGAAAATAAGTTACATGTTATGTGATTGGGTGAAAAGAAGAAAAAAGAACCAAATTCTATGAATATAGGCCATTGCGCGTGTGCTGCATGACACTTAGTGGCTTCGTCACTTGTATGGACTTTTATGAAGGTGTGGTTGGTAAAAACCTTTCATGGAGAATCAAGGATTGGTATCTACACAATCGCGTTTTGGCACCGTTTTAAAAATATGCTAAAAGTGTGAAGAGTAATATTATCAATGACTAGTCGTAAGTGAGAGATTAATCATCACTTTTTAATCATCATACGCAAGAAATTACTACACCTACTCTTAATAATTATTACTCATAATCCAATCATACAAAGAGAACAAATTATTGGAAAAATAGTTTCGTATGTTTTTTTTTTTTTAGGGGTGAGAAATTGTTGAGGTTCATCTGACTATATTTATTAACCAATATACGCGTTACTAAAGTTTTACTTCAAGTGATGGTCAAAATGCCAGCGATCAAAAATGTTCGAACCGAACTTCATGTTTTATCTATAGATAAGAAGTTTCTTTAGTTTCAATTTTATTACCGAAGCCTGTGGAGGGGAGATGTTATCCAGAACTTATGTAAATCTTCCTAATCAGAACGCTGTGATTAATTGTGCTCGTAAAAAGAAAGAAAACATTTTAATCATTTTGTTTCTATTTTAGTTGACAATAAAAAATTTTCTTCACATTTCCCAGGTTTTCCTAGTTTAGTTTCAACCATCTGGGATTTTTTATTAATTTTTTTTGGCGACAAAGCTGGTAGGTACCTATCGAAGTTTTTCCTCCATCAATATATAAAGATGAAATTCCCAAATCACTTACTAAAAATCTTACTTCCATTTCGTTCACCATCGAGGCAAAAGTGGAAAATAGCAAAAATGTGCTGTCAAAAGAGAAAAAATGCACAATCCGAGAGTAAGATGTAAAATAATAATTTCGTCATAAGTGACGTTTATTAATATTATTATTCACGATTGATTGAGTAATCATGAGTCAAGAGTGATGGAAAAATAGATCACTCTCTCATCAGTGATAATTGACGATGACGTAAATTAACCATTGTTCACGATACGCGTAGGCGTATAATCACTAATTTTATCAGTAGGTATTCATTAAATTGAGTGGGAAGTGATCATTGCTCATTAGCCATCGATCAGTGACGAACGCTCCCCGTTGTTGCATAAATTCTTATGATTTTGAGTGGCTAATAAATGAACAAACGTAAGAACTTAAAAACGACAAGTCATAAATACTATCGTATCTACTTATTTGAATTTTTAAAATATGGGAACTGAATTGTTCGTAACGTCTCTTTGGGTGTGTAGGGAAAGAGTCCATTCTCTGTTACATTTGCGTTTTTTATTTCAGTTTCTTTGCTAAGTAAGCGGTATTGAAGTTAATCTGTTAATTTCTTTGAAATAAATTTCGTGATTTTTTTGGGTACTTTACGCCAGAAGCAATAAGTGTTATAATTTAGGCTAATTAATTTATTAATGATACCGTATTATTCGCGTTTCAATTTTTAACGCAGCTTAGGTGAGTACAATCGATTGAATTCATTTTTATTCTCACAATACATATTATACCTATTGGACAATATTCAACAAATCGATCCTCCGCGATAAGCACGAAGACATTTTTCAAGTAATGAAAATACCTACTCAAATATTTGACATCTCCAACCGAAATTTGATATGTAGAGTACTTACCCGAATGGCCAGAAAAGTACGATCTGGGCCTTAGAGAAAAAATTCAGATATGGGTGAGAAAAAATTTATGGGCGCTCCAAAAAATTAAAAATTGCATTTGTATTCAGTACCTTATCTGGAATTTATTTATGGGAAGATTTAATTGGAGAAGTTAATTTTATATCGCGAGTGGAGCGATCGAAATAGTATATTGTGTACCCAAGGGGGAAAAGTTGTTTTTTTTGGCTGAGCTTGAGTTTGCAAGACGGGTCGTAGACGAGCTAAGGGTTAGGCGAGGCAAAAAAAGAATCCCATCCTTGGTGCACACCATACTTTATACACCTACGACGTTATTGTTGACCCAATGAAAAAATAGTAAGAATTTTTTTGGTAGGGAAATATAGGGGCTTTATTTTCGATTGACCCAATTATACTGTGAAATTGAGAAGGAAAATGTTATCGTGAAAAAACGGGTTTGAGTTTTCTTCTATAATATTTTCACTCACCATTAACTCAAAATGACTTCGTTTTTAGTGAAATCTGATGACGATAATTAATTTGTAGCTAAAAAATAGGAGGGCTTATTATCGAAAATTTTTTTATACAACAATTAGTTTTTGAAATAAACAACAATTTTAAAAACGGCAATTTTTCCATTCTTCAGCTAGTTACTTTTTATTCTTTAATAAATTATAAAGGAATCATTGACGATAAAAAAATAAATTATAGGCTATAATTTGAGTAAACTTTCTCTTCTTTCCAGCAATACCAGCCTCAGTTTTCTAGCTTCAATAGTAGGTACATGGGAAATTATCGAGTGAAACACAATATAGATTTTTCTAAAAATAAAGATGATGTTATTTCAAACAAGATTTTTATGATGTCTCATTAACAAGACTGGTTTTTCCGTCCTAAGACTAAAAAATAATTAAATGTGGTAACTTCTTCGAATTTTTCGGTCCTACTGCCAAAAATAGTCCTCTGCTCAAAAAATATGAACTTTCAGTCCCAACATGAGGGCAGAAAACATGCTATTATGGATAGGTGCATAAAATTTTTTTCACGTTTTTCAGAGAAAATCTGCTTATTAAGTACCTAAGTTTTTTAAGAAAACCTAATTATTAATATCTTGCTTATAAAAGAACCCAGGAGTGGGGCTAAGTACGTTTTTCGTTTCATAACCCAACGAAAACGTTGTCCTTATTTTTAGAAATTCGTATGTATTTACATAATATGCATATTGTTATTTACTGATATGTCTAACAAGTAAATAAAACACAAATTCATCTTGTTTCGAATGCTACATTCTACAAATAGAATTCAAATGGAAACTTGACTGCTAACAGTTACAAAACTAAAGACACAGCAAACTAATATCAACACGATGATGCCACAACAACATTATGTTCTCAAATGAACACCGAAAAACATGGGAGCACGGTTGTTGGCGAATCTGCCCAACTCTCAGAGAGAGTTGCGGTGTTGACAATCCTGGCAACACCTAACAATCCCCGAAGCGTGCATCCTTTGATTCTTTGTACAAGATTCATATATAATTAGTAAAAAAAAAAAAATTAATAAAACAAACAAAAAAAAATCATTTAATATTACAATTTTTTTTTTTTTAACACTTATGAATTAATTAATTATTCATCTTGATTTTCTTTCAAACTGGTAGACTGTTGACTTTGTTTCGTTATCTATAGGAAAACAAAAATGATTTTCAAGTTTTTCGAAATTAGCATAGAATAATGATTTTATGAGAATGTCTGCCAGTTGATCAGAGGTCGCTATTTCTACTATCTCAAATACATTTTCACCAATTAGGTCTTTAACTCGGAGATGTTTCGTCTCGAGGTACTTTAGTTTTCCATGATAAAGTTGATTGTTTAAAAGTTTATGAGTGGACTGATTGTCCTCAAATACTTTAACAAGTCGCACTTCATTCGAGAAAATGTCTTTTATGTTGCGAAAAAACGGAGTGTGGTTTGCAGATTCTGAGGCAGCCAGGAATTCTGCCTTCGTTGTACTTTGTGCAGTGATCATTTGTCTATGGCATGCACAAGCAACTGAGTCACCACAAAAGTATATGAGGTAATCTGAGGTTAATTTTCTGGATGGGTCTGCGGCAAAGTCTGTATCCACATATGTTTTTAGTTCATTTTCCAGGCTTCTATATTTTAAACCTAAGTTCGCAGAGCCTTGTAGATAACAGAAAAGTATTCTAGCAATTTTTCATGTCTCTGAATTAGGTTTGCTTAATTTCTTCCTAGAAAATTAACAGTAAATACAATGTCCGGTCTTGTGCTGTTTCCAATGTATAATAGGGAGCCTATTGCTTGTCTGAATAGGTAGGACTGCAGTAAGGGAAGTCCTTCCTCTGGAAAGTTTTAGAAAACAGGCATGAGTACCTGTTTTGGGTCATTTTGATTTTTATAGCCATAATTCTGAAGTATCAGATTTATGTAGTTATTTTAGTGTAATGTGATTTCTCCTTTTTCCCATTCGCGACTTATTTAGAAGTTCCCAAAGTTTTTTGGGACACCAAGGTCCTTTATATCTACTTTTCTTCTAAGCCACAGACAGTGTTTTTAATTTTGCTATCGTGTAATCCAGTGATTAGAATATCATCAATATACACAGTCACTATTATTATGAATTTTCCTTTATTCTTAAAAAAGAGGGTGTGGTTAAGGATACATCTGATAAAACCTATTTTTTGAAATATTTTTGATATTTGGTTATACCATATTTGTTGCAAGGCCGTAGATATGTTCAATTTTAATACGTATTTGGATTTGTCTATTTCCAAGCTAGATGGGAGAAATACTCAATTACTCTAAGGAGGAAAGCCACTATTGCATCTAATTGTCGGAGTGACCCCTTGTTTTTGTTTGATAGTGCTATAAGCCATTTCACTGTGTTTGCAGATACTACTGGTACATATATACTTGTATAGGTACTTATGTATGTACGTATAATATGAATATGTAAGCACAGTTCTTGTTGACATGGTGCAGGACGCAATTTTCTTTCGATAGTCATGAGAATCAAACATTAGTAAGTAATCAAAGACAAGATCATTCAAATTTGGTATGGATTGATTTTATGGTACGCTGGTAGGTGCGATTACGTTGCATTTTTGGTAGTTTTTTGGCTCTAAAATGAGTAATTTTCAAAAAATGGCAAAATTTTGAAACAGAGATTCACTCATAACTATTCTAACAAGTTTTTAAATTTAGTAGCCATTGGTTTCGTGGTTCATTCCCTGAGTCAATAAAGGTTGCAATTCTTGTCTAATGGACACGAAATTTGGTACGTACATTACCAGACCTATCAATTTTTGTTCCTATTGGTCAATTTGTTCCCGAGTTATCAGTTATTTGATGTAATTTTTTATCTTTTTACCTTCAGATTATAGATCTGAAAAATACATTTTTCGAGCTTAATCGAAAAAAACTCTTCTTTTAACCTAAAAAAATATAACATCCTCAAAAAGTCAATTTTCGCCATTACCCCACTCACCTTCCCTCCTTAAGCTACTTGTTTCAGTTTTTTTTTTTTGTTTTTTTTTTATTGAATGGCCAAAATCTGAACGTCGTTGTTGTAAAAACTCGCATTGGACCATTTTTTCAAACAAAATTTTCAATAAAAGTACTCATAATGGTCTGAGCAACCAATTATACAGGTTGTGAGTACTAAAAATATCAGTACCAATAGTTTGAAAATAGCAACAAAATATGGACTTCGTAAACTGAGACTTGATAGAAAAAATTTAATGAGAAAATTTTTTGTTCTACGTATTTACGATTTTGCCAATGTAAATGCATGGGGCATGTTTTGTTCGTGGGTATTTCTGCAATACCGTGCTCATGTATTTGTCAATATTCACTTCGATGAATATTTGCAAATACTAACATCATAATGTACCTACCGACAATAAAGTTAGCTACTGTACTGAAATGGATGTTCTGAGTTAATTAAATGTGTGGTATTTATCTGTGTTCATTAAAACAATGGTTGCTTAAAAATGACTGCAGCTGTGTACATATCAAAAAATACCGTCAGCTTGCAAGTTTATTTGACTTCATTTTAATATTTTTACCAGCTATTAAATCTATACATATATATATACCTGTAATTTACTTCTCCTTCATATTTTAAGTGAACTGGCTTGTTATATGTCGAGGTAGGGAGAAGTCGTGGACATTGTCTTCAAATAGATACAGAAGTATCAACATTGCTTGTTTTATTCTTCAATGTATCAGTGTTCGAAGTGTTATTATTTTATCAACGTTTAAAACAACTTTCGGTAAACATATTGGAGTAGAATTTTATTAATTCAGTATTTTTTATAGAATATTGATTTAAGTCTTGTTCACACTTAGCTAGTTTTCATGTTACTAGCCATTTGCTTAAGGTACAATTCTGTTAACAGTTTCAAGTCACAGGCCCGTAGCCAGGAGAGGCAACGCCTTCCCTGGCGGCGCTCTTTGCGCCCTGGCAAAATTTTAATTTTTTTTTCTAAATTAAAAACGAAGAAAAGAAGCCCATTAACGATGTTTTGTAATTTTTACAAATACTAAAATTCGAAAATTACAGTTGTATTAATTAGCCAAGTTGAAATTTATAATAAATTTTATTTTATGCGGATGAGAGTTTTCGTTGCTATTTTTCTCTTCTCCACCATAGAAAAACATGTATTTTTTTAATACAGCTAATATAATCCACAAAAAAAATTTTACCCTCCCTAGTCCGCAGTTTACCCCATGGGATTTTACTCTAGCAACGAGCCTCTAAAGTCACAACGCTGTTTTAACAGTTTAAAGTCAACTTCAACTTGGCGGATCGCCATGTTAGATTCTACTGAGATTCTGACTATCCACTAAGTTGAAGTTAATTATGACGGCTGAAACCTTGTAGTAACTTCAACCGTTAATAGTATAGTACCACAAATAGCTTGCGAGTAGCTACAATACCCGCTAAATGTGAACAAAGTTTTAGAGTAGACATAGGAAAATATATTAATTTATAAATCAAAGAAAATGAGATTTACGGCATTCTGGTTTTCTTATTAAGTCATCCGAATTTTCTGTTACAAATGAGTAAGCAGAATTCCGTATCTGTGACCTCCCTAGCAAGGTGGTTTTGGTGCGTATGCTGGAGCATATAATTGACAGACTGTACGTACAAAATCATCATAGGCCGCATTATCGGTATATTTGTTATATTTCTGGAATAAAAATTAATATTGTAGCAATCAAATTATTTACAGTATTGATTTGAAACTACGTCCAACAGATGCGGAGTATGTTTATGGGCATATGGCTCAATTTTAATCGGCAAGTTCTAATTCTATCCTGTTTTGTTCCACACTAAAAATTAAGATTTTTTTTCTTTTAAATTGATCGATTCGTTACCAAATGTGAAAATAAAAGAATTAAGTACAGTGTGACTCATCATCAAAAATACAAAACCTTTCGTTAGATACTATAGTTATCTCTCATCAATAACCACGTAAGCAGTGACAAGACTGAAGGCATATTATAGGTACCTTCCCGATGGAGTAGGCTGGAGATGGCAAATAAAACTGTCAATTTCTTTTCAAAAGCACCCCAGCTACTCACATTAAAGTTCGAAATTCTTATCAGTTATTCGTGAAAGGAACCAATGTAAGCTCAATGATGCACAGAAGGGAGGATAAATTTATATGAAAATTGCTAGTCGTAGAAATTTGGTTTCTCTACTTTGTTTAGGCTTATATCACAATAACAGTCAACTTGCGGAACAGAAAATATTTTCTTACTTCGTCATTGAACACTAACGCTGGTAATGGTCCTTCATCTATATCAGCTTTTTCAAGTTTTTTTCGATTCTCCAGTAAAAGCTTTCCTGCATCGGTATTGTATCCATCTGCTACACATCGTTGAACAGCTTCCCATGTGATACCCGATTCCGCGAAGCACTATACAGCACAGTAATAAATACATTACACCCATGTAGCTTTTAATGTGTGAAGGACCTACTTCTCGTTTTGTACAGACAATAACAAATATTCTGTTGGTAATAATATTTTCATCATGGTATGATTGAAACTGTAAAATATACTATATGAAAACGACAATAAGTATTGGGCATACGTCCAAAGTCAAAGGATGTTAAATTATCAAATAAATTCTTTGAAAAAAAAAAAAAAAAAAAAAAGAAAAAGAAAAATGAGGGCAACTTCTTTTTACAAATCACATTTGGAGGTTCTTTCTTGATCTGATGAACTAGAAAAAAGAATAACTCAAGTCTTTCACCTAACAACTGGGCAGAGTAAACAGAAACTAGGCGTATCTTCTCAGGAGTAGTATGTTTTTTGTTCAACTATATATCTACGAGTTTCGAGTTGATTCTGAATAATCCTGTTTTCCATAATGAGATGAAGAAGCCTTCAGTTGTACATTACCAGTTTTCTCTATTCGGCTCGTGTTATTTTAAAACATTTAGGAGTAATAGATACCAACAAAATCATCCCAAGGTACATTTGTGTAGGATGAAGCTAAAAAAGGGGAAATACTTTTGAAGTTGCCGCGGAAAGAATTCGGGACTATCAGGAAAAATTCCCTATCTATGTACCTATATGCTGCATTTGGATTTACTCCTATTAAAATGAAAAATAAAAAATGTTTTCATTAGACATTATTTTAATTTAGAATATGGCAACTCCTTTCTGTTGGTGGTGACAGCTCCGGCTCCACTTTGAAGGCTACCTTTCTTCAACTATATTTATCCGGTGAAAAATTAAAAGTTAAATGTTAATTACCTTACTCAATTCGGCTCTGCAGCATAAAAATTTGTTTCGATCTTTTGCCAATGTTTCGGCGCAAGCCTCCGCTAGTTCGTCTTCGCATTCCTCACTAGATTCACATCGTTCATTTCCAAAAAAGTCGCGCTTCAAATAAATAAAGACCATGGTAAATTAAACGAAATGTAAGTTATTTCTCAAATATCCTTTGAAAATTTGGTATCTACCTCAACTCGAGCGATCAAAAGAAACTCCACGGTCATTCGATCGCCAAATTTCTTGTAATTTTGACAGACGCTATCCATTAGATGATACGATGCATCCCACTTATCTGAATTGAAATTGTAAAGAACTTTGACATTAAGTTTCTGCAATAAATGTCGAAGTTCATGAAATTGAAATCAAAAAATGATAATTAATCTTACGATAGAATAAAAACATATTTTATAGAAAAAATTTGACTGGTTCATACTTCGACGTTAGTTGGGCTGAAACGTTCATCGTCGTTACATTTGATGAAGTGGATTAAAATCAAAAAACATAGAATTAATTTTTTCATCTCCGTTATTTTATGGGTATGGTAATTTCAACTAGATAATCTTCACCGTGCTGTCTGCTATAATGAAGTAAATTTGGTGAAACTGCTGACTATTTATTTAAACATATGTGTAACATGAAGAGAGCTTTGTTCAAATGTGTCATATTACGCAGCTTTGAAAATAAAATTATCGAACATCAAACAGTTAACATATGTCGCCACTTTTCTCCCTCGAATAATTTTCATAAGTTGATGAAAAAAAAAAAAAACCTACCGTTGCTACATAGTTTTTCTTAACCGATAAAAATAATTAAAAAACTTAATAAAATCTAAATGAATAAATAAATAAAGTAAACAAAAAAAATAAAAGTACTTGGCAAAATAGGTACTGGGTAAAGATTACGTTTAAAATGAACAGTAGAGGAAATTTATAATGATTTATTCGGTAAAGTTAAAAAATACATGCGTAAGTTATTAGATGATTGCTTAGGAAAGAAAATAACAGAGTAGACATTCTTTTGGCACAGCTTCTTTGGTTCATCTACAATTTATATTTTCTTCTTAACAACAATTTAAGATTTTTACCAAGTTTGCTTGCAAATATGGTGTTAAAGTTGACCTCACAAAATAGGCTAGGGATGGGGATGATGAAAATTATCCATTCCATAAGAATACAAAATAACTGGTACTATTTTCCAAGTTTGACATAATTTTTTTTTAAGATACATGCGGGTACTTATTCATCTTATATAAAAGCCCTAGATTTTTTCTACCTTACATAATTATATAGGTAACACTGTAGAATCTGTTGTTTCGAAGGAATCAACAAACATTTTTTTTTTTGTATCTGTGTGTGGCTGTGCGAGCAGTGGCGCATGCGCATCAAATGTGAGGAAATAATTGGTGAAATAATATTGGGGAAATAATTTTGTGAAATAATTTTAACTAACGAATTAACAGCTTGTATGTTTATTACAGTGATATAAAAGCCACTTTTGTAATGCTATTACTGACCCTATTTACAGATATATTTGGCTAGACGTATAACTGACTCTAATTTATAATTATTTTTTCTTCGTAATATCATATCAATGCACCTGGTTAATTGACAATTCTAACAAATGTAATACAAGCATTTTGCACCAGCTTACTCAAAACATCAGTGTTGTTATTGTCAACGATAAGACAAGCTTTTTTTTATGTAGTATTGAATGTGGCACATTTACCATCAAAGGTATGCATGAAAACACAAGAATGTAACAATTATTCCCCAAAAAGATTTCATAGAAATATATAACAAGAGCAGAAACTAGAACACAGTAAATCTAGCCACTGAGCCACAACTAATCCTATTAAGCTGAGTAACTTCCCTAACTTCCAGTTTTTAATGCACTATAGCACACAACTGTAAAAAATATATAATAACACGAATAAAAATGTTTTGAGTAAGTTGGTGGGAGAAGCTTTTCATTTATTTACGTAGATCTTTATGAATTATTGCTGCATAAAGGCACTGGCTATTCTCTATTATAATTATGTAAAGAAGTATAAGTATATATTATGTATATACGTACACTACTATTAAGAGACACCACTATGTTGTAAAAACAAAATAAATTTTCCGTAGAAAAACCTTTCGATAAGGTTTTTCAGTCGTCTAATATACATATATATAGAGAGAGAGTCAGTGGTTTTGACATGTAACAAATTTTAAGTTCAACAGATTTGGTAGCAAAGTAACTTTTGGTTACTGAGTGACCCACAATTCGAGAAAAACAAGCATGTACACTGCTCCCCGCCCAAATTAACATCAATCAACAAGTCATAATCCTGCGCTCCTTTTCTTCAAACTTGAAAAAACACGATTTTACAATACAAGAATTTATTAGTATAAATCCTTGCTTAGTTGGAACAAAACAAATAATAAAATTAATCAAAAATAATAACCTTCGAAATACTACTGTGACTTAAAGCCCTAATAGGCTATCGTTGTACCAACGTTGAACTGCGTGATAAATTAGGTTTAACTGATAAGATGCGTGGTAAAATAAAGTTAAATCCTGCTCATCGATTTAACTATGTGATTCAGTCAGCACTAAATTAATCTTTATATGGTACTAATGGCGAAGACCAATTTCAGAATAGCCTAAAGACGAACATAGGCTCACTTGAAGGAAGTAAAAAACGACAACAAAAATCGATTGGGTAGCCTAACTGTAGTGGAGGAGTTTACTATATGTTGGTTTAACGTCACAAGGACGAATAAAATATGTTTGTTGTCACACACCTTAGCTCGCGCCTGGTTGTGGAACAACTGTGAGCGTCGCCTCAGCCCAGTATCTCCAGTCATGTTGACATGGAGGAGTTTACTATAATTATGTTGGTTTAACGTCACAAGGACGAATAAAATATGTTCATTGTCACACACCTTAGCTCGCGCCTGGTTGTGGAACAACTGTGAGCGTCGCCTCAGCCCAGTATCTCCAGTCATGTCGACATGGAGGAGTTTACTATAATTATGTTGGTTTAACGTCACAAGGACGAATAAAATATGTTCGTTGTCACACACCTTAGCTCGCGCCTGGTTGTGGAACAACTGTGAGCGTCGCCTCAGCCCAGTATCTCCAGTCATGTTGAGTCCTCTGCGCATCGCTAGTGCGCACAGGACTCGTGGCCGTAGCCATGACACTAACACCTTGTTTTAAATGCAACTTAGTCCCAAATGATTTCATCGTGCTTTATCAGAACGTTATCATCACATATTTTAAATTAAAATTATTTCCATTTGCACGACATTCGCGCAGAATTAATGCATTATTACCCGTACCTTAGTCATTGAAATATTTTTCTAAACGCCGGAAAAACCATAGACAAATTCCAGGTTAAAAAGTTATTCATTCTCGACGGCGATACCAAATTAATTTTTAGAAATACTTCACCAAACATGCGGATGGTATCCGTATAGTCTTACGGTTACGAAAGATGCTAGTAACTCTAATACGGGCTGACAAAGGAAAACAAAAAAATTTATTACCCGTGAAATATCGGTTCAAAATATTCAGCGATGTTAGAATAAACAATGACGCTGGTTAACACTGTAAGTATATATCTGTAATATATGTAGACCCGGTCAACAATTGAAATACATTATAACCAAACCTTTCGGTACAAGTGCCAATGAACTTCATGAAAGTGTAATTTTTTGTAACGAGAATACCGGCAGTATGTAAAGCCTGCACTTATATATGCATTTTACTGCAGCTACCTACAAAATGTTTCATTGATTAAGTTCTGCATTAATTTTATTGTAAAAATACCTATAATCACCAGGCCCGGCCGCAATGAAGGTTTTGCAAATTTAACCCCCTATGACCAAAAAAAAAAAAAAAAAAAGAAAAAAAAAAAGTAAAATTAGTACTCAATAATTTTATTTACTATTTTTAATTATGAATAATAGAACCACACCAGGTGTGTCGTCGCAATTCAACCATCATTGCATTTATTTTCATAAAAACCTCGTCTTACTGTTTTAAAAAATGTATAAAACTTTTAATTTCAAATTAACTTGTTCAATTTTCATTTTCAAATTTTTTTTAATAATTTGTCTTACGCTGAGGGGGGGTCAATATTTGAGAAGGAGCCCTTTTAAAAAAATCCCAAGGTATGACTTTATGGAGCTCATAAAATAAAAATTTGAATTTACACTTCAGTAGCAAAAAACAAAAAAATCCCTCCCGAGAAAATCCTGCAACCGGCCCTGCTTATCACTAATCAGATCGTGAATAGGAACTGGAGTCAAGTTTCTGGACAATTTTTCTTATTTTATATCTACTTACTTCCCTTATCTCCTTCAATCTTCAAAAAATAAAAATAAAATTACAGATATTTTAAATTGGGTAACTATTGAGCATTCAAAAAAACTCGGCGCTTCGCGCCTCGGGAGGGGGCTCCGCCCCCTCCACCCCCCGGGATGTTATTACTTTGAGCCTGACGGCTAAAATGTAAAATACCTGACCTTTCAGGTTTTAGCCCCCTCTCTCTCTTCCTCTTTCGATATACAATCAGTGTCTTTATTATAATGTGTGGTCTTATATACGCGCTTATTATAATGTGTGGTCTTATATACGCGCTACTTTTGGGTCGCTCTTTCCTGTCGTTTTTTGGCTGGGGACCCATCGCTAAAACCTGAAGGGTCAGGTTAAAAAAAATTTACATATTTCAATAACTGCCTACATGTACCTATAGATAATTAGGTATAATATGAAATAGAGAATTGCACTCGTCAGAAAATTCTTCAGATTGTATTATTACATTTACGTAGGATATTAGTGGGCTAGATTCTTATTGTTTTTGCATGTTACACCTTTGCGAGAATTTTATAAATAATGTGATAAACGAGTTATAAATTCAATAATACACTAATAATGTTTTATTAATTAAATACTGGCCAGTGAGTATAACGCGAATAATATATTGTTATTCTCTCTCTCTCTCTCTCTCTCTCTCTCTCTCTTTCTCTATCTCTATCTCTATCTCTTTCTCCTGTTTTCTGCACACCCCTCAAGGTAAATCCGGACCTGATTAATTATTTAAATATCTGCACATCCATTGAAGTAGACCTTATAATATATAAATCGTAATTCGAAAGAAATAAAAAGATGTTAATGAGTTGAAGTAAAGGTAACCAATAAGACGAGACAGGCGTAAATATATTTAATTTAACAGCCAAAAAAAAGATAAATTTACTGTCTAAAAACAAAAGCAGATAATACCATTTCTAAGGCTAACAATGTGTCATGATTGGTTGGTTAGTAGGACATGAAAGAAAGAGAGTGCAGCTAAAAGAGAGATACAAAAGCAGCGGAAAGGCAGTCAGCCTTTGATGAATCATTTTAATTTGTTCGCACATATATCGTTTGCATTTATTGAAATTTTCTATGGTTACGAGAAAGGAGGGAGACATCGAATTTTGGTTATGATTGCTAAAGGCTACGTTAATTTTCCAAAACGAAAATAATTGCACTGAAAAAGGTACAGTTATATAAGGTAAGAACCTACAGTTTAGTAAAGGGCAGGAAACGGTAGAATTAAAAATAACTAGTTGTCGCCCGTGGCTCAGCCTCCGCGTTAGTTATAATCCTCTTAACGGAAAACCCCCAGTGAGAAGGAGAGAGCTATAGAGAGAAAGAAAGAGAGCTAAGTTTTTTTTTTCAATCTTTTTGTCATTTTTCTCTTTTTGTTTTTTAATTTACAAACAATGAAGAAATGAGAGATGTACTTCGAGAAAAATTTAAAACTTTGAACTCGAGGAAGCTACAGACTTCCACCAAGCCTTAAAACCATCTTTAGGACAATCCACTTGCTAAGAGTAACCAACTCCTTCGTATAAAACGGTTATCTTTTCTCCCCCACTTTGCCTCTCTGTTTTCTTCCTTCTCCCACATTTCATTTTCAAACCATTTTATACGCAGGCACACTTCTATTTCGTAACTTTTTAACGCACCATATCTCAAAAAGAGAGTGTGACATAGAAATATGAAATTTTGTGGAATTACTACATTAAGGGAAAAATGTTTATAGAACAAAAAGGAAAAAATGTTTAAAAAATTTTTGACAAAAAAATGTCAAAATCCACAAATTTTTTCCCCGGGGGCTATGGACTTTTTCTATTTTGATGACACATTTAAATGGTGAGACCTTTCTTATAACACCTCAGTCACGAAAATCAGTCCAACCGTTCTTTCAGATATTTTTATTTTTAAGACGTAGAGCATAATGTAAATGTACGACAAGTATATAGATACTAAATGCTATTCGCTGAACTACTGCCCTTAATTCTGATGACACAAAGTTGTTTCGAATTAAGCAAATTTGATGTACGACTGTATTTTGAATAAATTTAGGGAAAAACTTCGCCATAACATAGAATTTTTTCTCTTTTAGAGTCAGGATCTCTCATGCATGGATACGATAACATTTTATAGGTGATATTATTTCTCGTAAAAAATACAAAAAATTAGCACTAAGAAAAGAAACATAAAATTGGTTGAAAATGTAGGATCCACTCGAGCACTGTGGTATGCAACCCAGGGTGGCACAATCCAGCCCAATACAAAACCTAACATAATCTCCCATAATTAAAAACACACTCAATTGAGTGTTCCGAGAGCGGTGAAGATGCGAGTTAAGAGCCTAAGACCTGTTCAGCTAGCCAGGTGATCGTTTGAACTGCTTTATACCATGCAACAGGAAAAAAGGTGAATTGAAAGGAACTACCTCATAGCTGAATTTTCCAAGAAAGCGTATTTTTTGAAAAAAGCAGCCTGAGTTGACCTCAATTGATTGCCTCGAGCGGGCCCGATGCCCGCAAATATAAATTAAACCATTATAAAAAAGATAAAAATTGTAAAAAAAATTTAAGTTTTACAAAATGGTGGATGACAAAAGGATGAATTGTACATAAAATTCATAGTATTACAAAGTATCAGAAAAAAAAATGATTTAAAAAAAAAAGGCAGGGGAATTTCCAACAACCGAGGTTGTATTATATTATTGCCACCACTAAAAATAAGATGGTGGTAAGAAAAGATTGAAAAGTTGAAAGAGAGGGAAAACGTTTAGGCTACGTAGCTAAGCTAAGAGTTTAGCCTAGCTGAAGACGCTCACGGCGTTTCAAAGTGCGTTTGTTTTAATTTTAATATTATGCAATTTTATTATTTGGGAAAATACGAAAAAATTTTGATTTTGATTTTTTAGGGGATGGTTGCATCCTACAGCACTGTGTAGCATAAATGCAAAACTTTCAGATAGGTTCGTATCAAGGGTATAGCTTCGTTGTAAGGCGGGTCTATACATTCTCAGCGGTCTCTTCTACCCCACTACAACAAAAAATCACCAAAACTAATGAAAATACAAAATTTTTAGAGATTAAGCCTTTTTCTTGGCTAATATGGTTGAAACCCCAGGAACCTCCTTATATACGCCATTAGTTCGCGTCCACGTAAAGAAAGATAGTAATACAGAAAATATGGTAATATGGAATCATTTTCATGGGAATCATATGCAAGCAGCTACAACTAAAAAAAAAATATTTGTTTTCAAGAGGAGTTTGAAAAATATAGTATAGGTATACCTATATACGAAGAAAAACGAATTATCTTTATTACCCAGCCTATCATGCTTATATCACATAACCCTTAAAAAAACACTATCTCATTGTTACTGAAGTTTGAGTGTTTTGGCTAAAGCATGGAAATAGTTTCGTCTGAAAAATAAAAAGATATGGGTAATTAAAGGGCTTATTCTAACAAAGATTTTTCAAGCGCGAAATGAAATAAATTGTTGCATCACTAATATTCAAATACAAAGAAATAAGACAAAACTCATTCAACGTAATGTGTTCATACAAAAAAGGAGTTAAGAATATATTACATTGGGGAAGAGATTCCACGTCAGAAGATGCTCAACAGCTCTGCGTGCTTACCAGCTTTGTGTAAAGTATGGGAGAGTCAACCTCAGTAAACACTGGCTGAAGTTCAGCGTTTACTGCCGCCTTTTATACCTGGCTCTTGACACACACACACACAAGCACACATACGTACAAATACATATGTATGTGTGCTAATTTATTTGCGACATAATTTACAGTTGCTATGGCAACTTATAAATTATAGCACATGCACTGATAACCAGCCTGTAACGACATCGTGAGAATAAACTTTTGATTAGTCACAGTCCGGTGATTGTAATGTACTTGCATGATTTTGCCAGTAATTACAAACAAACGTATTTTCTATTTAACATGCAGTGCATAATATTGCTAGCCTTTTGGCAGTGAGTGTCGTCAGGAGCCAAACCCCTAAATTCACATACGGATGATGTCCCCACAAGGAGATCTTTTCAAACATTTGATTTAAATATGTGTAAGCTCTTTAGAAAATAATGAAGAATCATGTAGACACATCTTTCATCTTTCCATACTTAAAATCCATCAATAGATGAATACAATACGAATCTAATATATATATGAGAGATCTCTGCAACTCACTATATCAGCGAGTGCGAAACACAGACAGAAACTGTGGTTATTTTAAGAATGTGAATACATATTCTTACATATGGTACCTAAAATTTTTGTTTTTTCCCCTTTTTCACAAATTTTCTTTATCATTAGCGACATTTTAGGTTTTCAATAAATTTGTCCACTACTTTTTGTAAATTTTTCATAACTTTTGTTTTTCAATAATTAACTTGAATTCATACCAGCAGTGGCACCAATATACCAAAAACCATAAAATATGCCTGAACCAGAGCCACCGAATGCCATTTTGAAAAATTCATTGTTTTTTCCTCATAAAAGAACCCTAGAAAACAATCATTTTATGCTCGTATGAAAGTCTAATGATTGAATAATTACACAAGTAAAAATCATAACGTTCAAGGGATCTTTTTTATTGAAAAAATTACAAATATTCTCGAAAAATTTCGTATACTACTATATTTTGAAATACCATGCATGGTACTTATGCAAATATTTATAAAATAAAAGTGTTACAAATGTAAAATGTCCATGTTCAATTCGACTATAGTGTACAGCAATAAAACTGTTTAGAATTTGGAACTTTTTTTTCTCAAATATGCCACAGGCGAAAAACAAAAGGCCCTTTTTTACCTTACCGCCTTTGTGAATCTGTCTGCGACTGCGACACATTTCGATTCATTTCAACTTTTTTTGTAATAACCATTATCTCAGTACTATAATGAATTTATCTGCGGATGATAGCAATAAATTCTGATGGCTAAATCCTTTCTTGATTTCATCAGCTGTTTTTGGTACCTAACTATTTAGAAGTTATATAAGCCTATTTTAATTTTTATCGTATTTTAAGGGTGAGATTTTCTTTGATGATTAGGTTATAAACATGAGAAGAATTTTATTGTAAATCTTCTAAGATCGACCGCACGAGCCTTCAAAAAACAAAAAAACTATGAATCATTTTTCGGAAAATTTTTCGTGTATAGCTATATTTTTATCACCACTCAATGATCATAAATAAAAACCCTCTTTGTACTTTCACAGAGACGTAAAAAAAAAAGAAAAAAATACGTCTAATATTTATAAAATTTAGAAAATATTTCCGGGTAATTCCACCACGTCACTAAAAAACTGACATTGACGTGATACAAGTCACGTTTCATGTTAACTTGGCGAAAAATTTTAAAAGGTATATATTTCCACATATTTTTAAGTAGGTTTTCGAAGAAAATATACATATTAAAAGAGACGCAGGGTCGGAAGTAAGTTTGTTTTTCGTCGCATGACCCCAGGTAACTTTTGGCACTATTAGCTGAAATTCACATACCCATACTTATACAAATAAAAAACAGAAGGTAATGTGGCTGACTTTTTTTATTGTGTATATTCATCCGTCTATGTCAAAATGCGAGGATATCTTGCTCTTTTTTTTCCTAACTTCGATATTTCTTCATCATTGAAAGCAGTTGACTTTTTCACTTTTAGGTCGCAATATTACAGTTGACTTGAAAAAAAAAAAAAATTTGAAGAACAATTCATTTTTGGAGAGCATTAGGTATGTGCAGAGTTTGTGTTTTTAGTAGTGGAAATTATTAAACATGAACGTTTCGGCTCCTCAGTTTGATACTAACCCCTTTTATAGCTACCAAAAAGAAAACTTTGTACAATAAAATGTTTGATAGCGTTCAACTTGAAAATATCGTCTATGAAAAATATATATATGACTTAATTTGTAGAAAATTTTATGGAAAAACTTTTCTTTTGGAGTAAAATTTTTTGTAGAATTGATTTTCACCCTTATTTCCACTACTCCGACAATTTTCTTTTCATATTAGATTCTAACCACTTCTTTTCCCCTTATCTTAGAAAACACTTTAAAGCTAAATCAATGAAAAATAACTTTATTTAACTATGAATCAATTTCACGCATATGTATCTTTAGTCTGTAGGCGCGTTTACTTTTTTCTGCCCTTATTTTGATAATTACAGCAATTTAATTTTTTTTTATATTAGATTCTGCACACCTACATGGGAAATCCTTTCATATGAGACCTATAAACCTTAGTGGCAAAAAATGTGCGATTTAAAAAAAAAATGGATGTGCATACGTAGGTATGTGAAATTAGACTATTCACACCGATGTACACACAATTTTTCATGCATAATTTGGGTATCAGTACATGTTGTATGTGCAATGTACATACAACATATACACTTAATATTGTGCATGACACATATTCATTTAATGCATTTCACCCATATTCTGACGCATACGTCTAAAATCACATGAAATGTAAAATTTGTCATGCATCATACCCACAATTTTATGCATCATACCCACAATTTTATGCGTCATATGTACAATTAACTACTGAAAATACTACAATTAGATTTTGACATTAATTTACAGGAAGGTGCCATTCTTTATGATACAAGTATAAGAGTGAAAACTGGACTATATATGATGTTCAGAACCCAAACAGATTCAAAAAATTTTTAGGATTTTTTAGGGTTTTTTGGTGTTTTTGGTTTATTGTTAACCTATCTAGGATTGCTCCCCAGAATGTTTTTTTTTTTTGAACTTACCATTAAGGCCCCAAGTATTTTAAAAAGAGAACAAAACATTACTTATGAACAATTATTTTCAGTACACCATCATATATAATTTCAGATGCGCTGATTCCATATTTTATGACAATTTTTTTATTGAACTATCCATTGGAGCTTCAGTGGCCTGAGAAAAGCTGTTGAGTTCCATTGTAAGTTCCACTTGTGGGTTCAATGTAATTATCATTCAATAAAGCTTAAATTTGGAAGGTAGTTAGTTACAAACCTATAAACTACTAGTTTCAAGTTTGGTCAAATTTGACTAATTAGTTCAGACTTGGGGGCTGATAAAAGTTTCATCACTGGGGGTAAGATTTAATTATCATGTTAGAGGCCTGAAATTTTTCACACATGCTTTCTCAGCTTATATGAGCTCGAGGCACTCACATATTTCCAATTTCGGTCATTCTTCCATATTCATCTCCTTCCCATTTACATGATTCTGGAAAAAAAAAGCCTATGTTGTTTTACATGGGTTCATTTGACGCACCTTGAATAGCTAAATCCAACATCATATCATTTATTGTTGTAGCTTAGTTAGGAGGTGAGCTATAGGAGAAAAAAATGTGTAGAAATATATTTTTATATTTTGTGGACTACCAGTGTATCTGACAGGCCTGATTTTTCTCAACCTGAATGCACCTTGATGAATATCCAACACCAAAATGTTCATCATCATAACTCAATTAGGAAAAAAGTATTGAAACTAGGATTTTATGCTTTTGTGGGCGCCAAGACCACCAGACAGATATAATTTTGAACAAGGTTGATGCGCCTTGTCTTAGCAAGCATTTTGATACTTGGCTCGAGTCTCTTACATAATTAGGGGCTATGATATGCCTCTTTTTTCACTATTTTTTTTGCACACTCATTTTTACCCAGTTTGTTTGCAAATGAGGTATTAAAATTGATCTCAATTAGGGGTTAGGAGTGGTGATGATGAAAATTATCCATTTCATGATAAAAAAAAAAACAATTGGTTCTATTTTTTTCATCTTGACCTAATTATATATAGATAAATATATATCTGTAATGATAATTTCGTATCATTCATAATATTTCTCTCTTATATATATATTTCACATATATATCAATCACCTAAAACAATTCTCATTATATTGACGTCATGTAAACAAGTCTTCACTTGCCTTTACTGACTCATTTATTCTACTTTCAATGTTTATAAACAAATATAAATACACTTTTCATAACAACTCTTTTCTATGAAACCATTCTCCAGATATTGCAAATACCCAAAATCACCATTTATGTAATTTCCTTAAACTTCTATTGGACAATATCTAAACTTGTATTGTCATAACTCTCCAATCATATCACTACCATTTCCACTCTCCAAGAAATCGCCATATTCTCCTCCCAAAACTTCTAACTATAAAAACTCATGTAACTATGTACATTTTATCTCTCATCTTTATCTTACATTACCTTATCTGTTAAAATTACTATTTAGTATTTCACTGTTTTATATCTTGTTCAATACAACCTTTTAACATTTACAAGTATTTAATTATTTTGTAACCAATATTCTCGTTACAATATCACTCAAAATTTTGTGTTCTATTAATTAATTTCTGGGAAAACTGGAAAATAAAAAATTCATGGAAAAGTCATTTTCAGGGATTCTGAGAAAATGAAAAACAAGATCGGACTGAAATTTTCATGATAGACTTTTCTTATGTTGGTGCAAGTTTCTTTGAAGTTTGGTGCTTATTAATTCAGTAGTTCTCAAGAAAACTGGAGAAGAAAAATTTTTGAAAAAAATTTTATGTTTACAGTTTTGAAAAAACTACCAAATGGATAAGGCCAAAATTTTTACAAAATATAGCTGTTATATGAAAGTAGATCTGAAAGAAGTTTGGTGCTCATCAGTTTAGCATTTTTTGATAAAACTAGAAACAAAAAATTTCTGGAAAAACAGTTTTTAGCAATAAAACATTTATAGATCAATATTTTTGTTATAGATATGGATAATTGTCAATAGTTTTATTGTAATTTCTTAACCTGAAACAAGCAATGAAATACCGATATATATCGATAACTATCAATATACATATTGATCACTATCATTATAAGTATCAAGCAAACTGGGTTTTTCAGTGAAGCAAAGCTGAGCTAGAGTTTTTTTTTATTTGGAAATGAGATCTGGTATGAATTCATATATCCATTGGTAATCTTTAATATAAATAAACCACTATTTCTGGCTAACCCTCTTCTGTAGATTTCAAGTATAATAATTTACATTTATTTGTGATTGTATATGTACTTTCAACCCCATTCTACATTAAATTGTGCATTCTATGTACTTTTTCAGTATTCTCAGATTAGGCTTTTCCAGTATAATAAGTAGGTATATGTTTAATTGTGCGTATCACGTACTTGTTTTTACACACTCAGATTTGACTGTTCTGGTAGAATTAGCACAGATATGTTGTGTTGTATGTAATATGTACTCTGTCCAGTATTTTCAAATTAGGCATCTACTGTTTAATAATATGTGTAGGCATAATATTATGCATGTAAAGTACCCAAAAACGGACTATTTTTATCAAAAAAAATAGCAAAATATGACGTATATCATACGCATAGTATGTGGAAGTGGGTTTTAATGTGAAACATAATAAAACAAATTAATTCGAAATTATATTAACAAAACGAAAACAGAAACGAATTGTGAACAACATAACAATGAAAAATGTGAACGAATTATTTGGCATGATAAAGAAGCGAAATCAGTGAACGAAAATGTTGGGTATGATTATCAACTAACAACAAAACAATAAAAATAACTAAAATGATCAAAACAGTATGAGTATGCGCAGTGCACAATTTTTGCCAATAGGAAAATTTATTGGTCCAGTAGTTGGATGGAAAAAAGGAGTACAAAAAAACAGCTTGCCTATAATAATTTATTGCATATTTACATTATATCAATATAAGTAGATAAATTTGCATAGGTACACATTTCATATTAACTTGTTATAGGTCACAATTTTCGGTACCCTTATTTCGATCTACACAAGGATGAACTCTATTGTGTTAGCATCAGGTACATCCTATTGTGTTAGATATTTAAACCTTAAACGGCTCTAAAATTCATAATTTTAAAGCAATGGTCACAAAATTTGGTAGGTACGCACATTGAATATATTATATTCTATCATTCTACAAAAATGTTGATTTCGATCAATTTAACTGTTCATGCTGTAAATGAGATTATAAAGCATCTTCAACTATTGTTGAAAAGAGTACATAAATCCAGATGAGACAAAAAATCTTTGTTGACAGTAGACTTGCTGTTATTTTATTTGCCAAGAAATCATTTAATAACTTGCGCACGTATTTCATTACCTGGCAATACAATTCATTATGAATTTCCTTGACACTTCACTAAACGTAATTTTTACCCACCATTTTGGCAAATAATTTTAATATTTTCATTATTTATTTATTTATCTATTAGAGATTTTTTGGTTAAGAAAACCTACATTTTCTAACGTGTCTTGCTGAGCTGCAGTTTTTTATTTCATATATACGCACGTACATAGGTATATATACCGTCAGTAGGTTGGTGAGTAATTTGGCGTAAAAATACGACTTTACAATGTGGATACGTTTGTGTTGGTCAGTTTCAATTTTTACTGTTGGTTTTCTCCGGTACCCATAACAATCTGTAAAAATCTAATCCTTTATATCGTTGTGTTACGTCTTAAATTTTTGACCCGAAGACAGGTCAATGTAATTCAGTTTTCTGTTCGTAATTAATTTGTGACAGAAGTGAATTTCTTCACACGAAAAAAAAATATATACCGGTACTCTATCCGCAGCCTATACAAGTACGGAAGGTCAACTCCTTCGCATCACTGTTTGCAATAATAATAATAATAATACCGAACGAAAATAAAATAAAAATAAAATACCTAAATAAATACGAATAATAAATTAAAAGTTGTTAACAACGTGAATGAATAAATAGCTCCCTACTATAATGTAGGTAATCGATGAAACAAGCTGGAATTACGAGAATATATATAGGTATCTTCTATTAAAATTAAAAGTGCAACGTCCATTAAATCGAATCTCTTCTTTTTTTTTCCCATCTTTATTTTTTCTTCTTAAATTCTAGTCAAAGTGAAAGAAAAATCACCGACAAGTGATAAAATTACGTAGGTATTCGTCATCGAAACTCCAAAACCCGCATGAGTTCCGATTCCAAGTTCATTTGTCAGCACTATTAAGACCATCTCACCTGTTCGAACGCGTTTACATTTGGATTTTTATACACTTTACCAGCAATCGTTCATGTATATAGAACGCTACATGATATTAGTGCTTACCTGTACCTGCGTGTTTTTTTTATTGACAATTTATAAATTTTGAAGTTGATATAACTTTTTTATTTTTGTTTTGTTCAATGAATATACAATATAATTTTTTATGACATGAAGGCAATCGCGCAAAAAAGGTGAACGGTAATTAAAAATTTATTGGTGGAAAAAAGAAGAAGAAGAAAAATTGTTGACCTCAAATAATGCTGCAAATTGATAACGATTTGTATATAAAGACCAACTATTACTGTTCGCAATTTTTATCAAATTCCGGAAATTATTTGACGATAATTTTTCAAAACACAGTTTGGAAAGGAGATTATAGCGATATATCGGTAAGCACAATAAATAACTAAAATTCGTAAAATATAGCATAAAAATTACCTAACGTAAGTAATTTAGTTTTCAGTTGATTAATCAAAAACATTAGGCTGGTGCCTATTCATAGTTAACTAATTTTACATAATTTACATAATATTTTTTCTGTTACAAAAATTTTTCAAAACAGTTTGACTTTTATTCCTTCAAGTTTTTTTTTTTCTTCCAAATATATAATATATAGGTGTTTATAATTTTTGATGTTATTAATGATTAAAAGTGAATTTTACTTTACAATCCTAGGTCTTTTCAAAAATACCATCACTTTAATAATCTATCTACAGTAGTGTGTTCATTAAAACGGTTTAAATTTTAATTTTATTTTTATTTTTTTAATTGAAAACTAATTTATTGGCGAAGGTATAAGGGTAGCTATTACTTGGCTGGCATAATTTATTATCAAGTACTTACTTAGATAAGAAACCAAAGCTCAATAAATGTATAACCTAATAAAATAAGGTTGAAAATGGGGTTGAAATGGAGTTAATAGCTACGAAGGGTTTTACGGCTGAAATTAGACCCATTAAAAAGTGATACAAAGGCTCCACCACTACACCTTGTTGGACCAAAGGGGGCTATAGGCTAACGGGTGACCGTTTTTAGATTTTTAAATTTTCCTCATTAACTAAGCGATCTACAATAAAACTACTTCCATATAAAGTTATTGTACATGAAATTTGGAATAAAGCAGTTATCTATTAATAAATTGATTTCATAACCATCATAGAGGGTGAGATACAGGGTAATAAAAAAAGTGCATGTTTTTCAAAATCGTGGAAATCCGCATTATTCTTTCTTCGTGGAGCTAAAAATGAAAATAAACGTAGAGATGGCCGAATAAATATTATCATACTGATGTTTTTCATCAGTTATTAGTATATACATTATATTTCAAGTCTATGCATACATGGTGTCCTCAGTTATGAAAATAAACCATATGAAAAATAATTTAAAAAAGTACAATTTTGCGCATAATTTTTTTCTGAAAGCTAATTACCGTTATTTAGGACGCCATGTATTAATTTACAGGCCTGAAATATGATTTATAGACGATATAAGATGATGGAAAATAACAGTATACCTATGCTGTTATTATGTACAACATTTTTCTCTGTATGAAAATTGAAAAAATGATCTACCCAAGTGTAAGATAGAAGATAAACTTTTTATTCGGATCATAATAGACGCACATGCACAATGATGAGTCCGTATCGAAAACTGATTACCTAAAAATTTGATTGTTTTTGTTTTTGTTTTATTCATTGGTTTAATGATTGGAGGTACAAGTAAGAGGGAGGATATATCATAAAATGTTTAGCATCACAAAGTAAAAAAGCAACAACATTTCAAAAGATTTGTTTTCCACTAAAATTACACTACCCCCAAACACTCCCTTCCAAAAGAAATCCCTCGAATAATTACATTATCGGTCTTTTTCTTTTTTTTCTTCGAGAAAGAAAATTCGATAGGTAGGTCTAATGTTTGAAAAATACCTTCATCTTTCTTTCCCTTAAATGGGTACCATTGCATGAAAAAAAATTTATTTACACTTTCTGGTGGATAGGCTAGGTAACTATCTTAAATAACCATATTTTCCAATGCCAGCCACTTGTCTGTGGCAGTACACTATTGCAATCACTGAAAATTTCATCAGAATAAAATAATTTTCTAATAAGTATAAGTACAAAGCGGATGATAAACTATAGTATCTTACGTTTTTATTAAAATTCCAAGAATTTTTCGGATGGTAATATATTCCAATTTGCCGACTAAAAAAAAAATAAAAAAAAAAACAAACAACCGTAATTAGCAGATTTTATGAAGAAAACCTACTTAAAAAGCTTATTGCCTACATACGGATCAAATTGATGACTTTTCTTTTTAAAGTCGGTTAAAAATACTCGAATCTGTCGATTGCTCTCAAAATTTTCCGATTTTCCGGCTGATTATTTTGACTAGAGGGGTGACTCACCCTCTAAATCCCTAATCCAGACGTCGCTGATTTTTCATTAATACGAATGTATTCAAACATTACCTAGACATCCATTTTAGCGATCATGGCCTACTAATCAAATAAAAGTATTTGAACGAAAAATAATATTCTTGTGAGGTAACCTATACTGAATTAATTTATCCTTCATGCTTCTAGAATTCGGATTATTGACAATAATTTAAAAGTGCGTAACTGCTACCTACCTATGTATTTTATTGCTTTTTATGACCGAGTCCAACGGTTAAATTTAGTAAAATAATGAAATTTAAAAAAAAAAAAACTTACTTTTCGCTGAAATAACAATAAATTCTCAATTTTTATTGCTAAATTTTAGTAACTTATTGTTACTCGTTCGAATAACATCCACAACCTTTGTTCAGTACTTCTGAACACATCATTCTTCAAACCATATCCAACGTACTGACGATAATTTTTATTTCTTTTGGTTTTTCGTCTGCACTTAAAAAATATGAAAGGTAAAAGAAACAAATAAAATTTAAAAAAATCATGAAATAATTTTTTCTTTATTGTGACGTAGGTAAGTAATTTTAAAAGGTATCTATACTATAGGTACATATAATTCTTTAATCATTTGGTTGCAAATCTCAGCCTTGTGATGAATGTCAAACCGAATTTCATACACCTACTGTACCTACGTTTGGTGACACGCGAAAAAGTATAGCCAAAAGTAAACAGTATTCAAAATTCTACGCTTTGTTTATGTTTGATCGTTTTTTAAAACTTAGGAAAATCAT
This sequence comes from Ericerus pela, assembly GCA_011428145.1. NCBI lineage: Eukaryota > Metazoa > Arthropoda > Insecta > Hemiptera > Coccidae > Ericerus > Ericerus pela. The sequence continues at coordinate 446,677 of WOFM01000130.1, forward strand.
AAAGGTTTCTAAATTTTTAAGATTTTTGTGGTCAACCGAATTTATTGTAATACTTTAAGCTCTGCTATAAAAATTTCACGCACTTTATTGACAATTGGATACCGCAATTATAACACGCGGAAACAGTGACTACCCAATTTTCGCAGGTTTTATGAAGGTTTTTTTTTTTTTTCGAATTTTCTCCTTGAACGAACAGTTTTACGGTTATTTTCTTCGTCCGTACATAAGTTAGTTAGTTTTTTTGGTTTCCGGTAAATTTACATCAGTTCAAAGTTTAAGATTTCCAAAACAAAAATTATAAAAAAAAATTATACTAATATAATAATAATAGTAGTAGTAGTAGTAGTAGTAGTAGTAGTAGTAGTAATAATAATAATAATAATAATAATAATAATAATATTTTTTTCTTTTCCCGTTTTATGGAAAAGTACTGAACCGATATGTACTAAATCTCCATCCTACCTGCATATACAAAAGAAAGATGTATCGTGAGAATTTCAGCCCAATCCCTTTTGTACGTACTCGTGGTTTCATAAAAGAAAAAACCACTTATCCCGGAATTTTTTGTTCTCCAGTTTTCTTGGAAACTACAAAACTAATAGGCAACGAATACCTTTACTACTATCAGGCTTCAGTTCTATATAAGGACTACATTTTATGAAAATTTCAGCTCAATCACTTTCGTAATTTTTCACTTTGAAAATCTACATATAAGTATAATCGAATTATTCGTTCCAAAAATTTTTTAGCAGGTTTTTAAACGGATCAACTTAAATTTTATAACTCTATATCGCTTTGTTACCATTATTTATGCATCAAATTAAATCACCGATTCCCGATTTCCACTTACTCGGGTGGTGTGGAGAGATTTACTTTCTTAAAAATGGTGGCTGAAAACGGACGATTATGCACAAAGTTCAAGAAATGTAAAGAATCTTTTAAGATGAGTTCTTTCTTTTGGATGAAGCTTTCTTTGCTCGCTAATTTTTAACTTTGTAAACTTTTCGAAGTTGAATTGAACTCACAACCAAACTGCAAGGCAATAAAACATTCCTCTGACCCCTTCACTCTCAATACAAACAATGATTTCTGAAATATCTTTAATGTTAAAAATATTTAAATAATCATACTTACTCTTAAAAAAGTTAGTAACGGCACCGGAGAGCAAGATATGTTAAACAGAGAGAAACAGAGAAAGAGTGAATGGGTTTCGATAGAAAATAGTGAACAATTAGCTGAAAACTGGTTAACCAGAGGGTAAGAAGAAGTTAGACAAGTAGTGTAGCACGACGCCTAACGGAGCCAACAGTGAGTAGGCTACAGATTCTTAACTTTTAGACAAACGATTTGAAGAAGGTCTAATTAGATGAGTTAAGTTTCTTAAAAAACCGTTTGCAAGAATATAATTTTTTTGATTTTTTTTCATTGACTTTGACGAAATTTTTTCTCACATTTCCTTTCGCATTGAAAAATAATTAGGTACTTAGATATCAGGTACCAGTTTTGTAATTATTTTGCTTCAAAAATACCAACGTGGTGGGTAGATAGTACACTTGCAATTAGTGACATAAAAAGTCAAAACGTTTCGAAACCATTTAGTGTCTTGCGTTCTCTGTACGCCCCCACCTTCCACAAATGGAGAACAAAGTTTTCTCCAAAACGTTATATCAACGTATAGCCCTTTCCACCATTCGATTCGTTTGACAAATTATTTCATATAATTAACCAGAATATGTTGAATTTCTCAATTTCTATACACATATAGGCATAAATACTTCATTTTTTAAAACTTATATTAAACCGCGTGACCTTCGATCAAAAGCAATAACAAATTTCGTAATAACAAAGTATTCATCGTAAAATAAGGTATAAAAGTTTTTATAAATGCGAGACAAACCAATAAAAGAAATATATATATATATATATTGTACCTGGATTTAGGTACCTATAACTACCAATATGTTAGTCTAATGATGAATTGGATTCGCGGTATGTGATCGGTTGAAGATTTTTCAAACAATTTTGGAGGGGTTAATGAACGAATGATCGTAAAAGAAAAAACTTCTCAATTTTAGATTAGACTCAAGGTTAGTCGTACACCAAAGATGAGTTGAAAAAAATGGGACAGGTAATATACCTACTATAAAGTCAACACGAGCAAGAATAGCTGAGAAATGATTTAGGTTATATGATGAGTGTTGAACTCGATAGACAAAATATTTGTTGACAATTAGAAATTAATGACAAAATATTTCTTTGTAAACGATGGGTATTTGGTAAATTATGTTCTAATGATAAAATGAATATATGGGTCAAGGGCAATTCGAAAATTTGGTCGTATTTTGTAAAATAATTTTTTATTATATTGTAGATAATACGGGCCGAATGATACCTATTACGAAGGTTAATTAACTGAAATACCTGCTTTGAGTTTTCAATTTCTCACCGCATGAACATTTTACAGATAGGTACTTAGTAGGTGTGGTTTTCGTTTCCATAAAAGGAGTAATATCGAATACATCTGCAAAATTTGATTGATAACCCAGTAAAATAGGAGTTCAAAACTGAATTAATCGTTACGAAAAAGGTTTAATAACTGAAATATGATGGGATGGGCTCCTTAATAAGAGATAAAAATACTTCAATCCCATACCCTGTGTTTCCACCCAGAGTTCCTATCAATATGTAGTCTTTACCTACAGTATTTCATGATTGTACAAGAATGGTGTCCAAAATAATGAAAAAATTTATTCGGATGAACTATCTTCATTATTTGACCCACCATGTATATAACCACCTATAGGCCTGAAATTTAATGTACAAAACACATGATTATGGAAAATATCAGTATGCCAGTAATTTTGGTCATATATTCATTTTTAGACTCCTCCCAAAAAAAGTTAATCTAGGTTTTACGATTTTGACATAAACATACACTTTTTTAACACCCTGCATCCTCAACTTCTATGGCAGTTACGAACAAATATACAGAAATTTTTTGGTTCAAAATTTTATGAACATTAACTTTTTACATCACGTTGGTATTGAAGAAAACTGGTAAAACTAAAAATAGTCACACGTTATAGCTCCCTCGGTGGAATTCAGGGTGATGGGGATGAAGAATTTTTATCATTTACTTAATGACGAGTTCATTTCCAACAAATTTCCTCCATAAAACCTTTTGTACCTATTAATTCCATTTCAACGCCAATTTTAACCTAATTTCACGGGGCTACTAAGTATACCAGGTGTCCACTTTAAAATGGATCTAATAGCTATGGTTCTTCTTCTAGTTTACATATTGGTGTAGCTAATTCCTCAATTTTCTTTGAGAAAGTTACATTATTCTATAAATTAATGTTAGGCCACCGTGGTAAGTATTTAGTGATTTTTTGAAACAAATATAATTTTTAAAACAACAAAACATATGTGAGAAAATGATGTAATCTGTTTTTCAATACCATCCTTAGACGCCAAAATATAGGACTGTAAAATTTTGAATAAAATTAACTTTTTAAATGTCAAATTAAAACACAGAGGCTGTTTGCCGGGATAACCTAATACGAATTTTATGAAAAATACAACTTCCCCAAGAAAACTGGAAAACTAACTATACTTACACCGATATAAACTAGAGGAAAAATTCTAACGAAATAGTATACATATACAATTTTTATGTTATCTCCAATAGTTTGGGAATTACAGCCATTGGATCCGTTTTAAAGTGAACTTACCCCAACCCCCTTTTTCAATCATAATTTTTTCATCCATGTGCAAATGAATTAGGGCTACTGCCACCTACTACACGACATTGTAACCTAAAATAATCGAATAATGTGCCAAATAAATAACCTTGACCACGGTAATCGTGTCTTTATTTTTTAACTTAATTATTTTGAAAAAACCGCGAAAATCTCTCGCAATTTTTTTGACCGTTTATTTATTTTAAACTCGAGCCAATGACTCTAATAATTCGAGTTTGCATTAACAGAAGATTACGAACATAAGTAAGCTGAATATGTGACGTAATCCTCCCATAAAAACTAATGTCAAATGATGTTATCGAACGTCACCGTCGCGTGTACACTTGTTTGGTCAAATAGGTTTGAGGTTTCCCATATGCATAAAAAAATTTCTTATCTATACATTTACTTTTTTTGACGTCATTAAACATAACTAGTACGATATTCATTCGAAGTGTTTAATGACGCTTTAGTTGAGGAATTCATTTTATTCTTGTTAATTGGCTAGAGGTTAGACTTGGAACTGTACATGAGCTCATTCAAATTCCGGACAATTTCTTCCGATATTATTTTTATTATTTTTTTTTTTTTTACATTTTTTTAATGCACCAGATGAAGGCAAACGACAAAATATCGAACAACCTACGCTGCTTCGGCCAAAAAAAAAAAAAAAAAGTATAATATAAGTGAAATTTTAAATCAGCAGTCACAGCTTGATTAGCTGAAACAGGTTGCATGAGGTTGCGTACATCCCCATAGACGACTCACTATATATATATATATATATATATATATATATAGTGCTAATAAACCGTTCATTCTATTTTTATAAATTGTGCCATTTCATGGGATATACCGCAACCTATACGTCATATACAATAAAAAACGTATATATTTTTTTCAACTGGGAAATACAGTCCTAACTTACAAAGTTATGAGCAACCTACCCACGACTTCGTAACGGGTCCAATAATAGACGAAATTATTTTATTGTTTTTTTATAATGGTTCAATAACTTATATTCTACAATAACGAATTAGACTTACTATAACGAAGGGAACATATTGATTGGTGTGGATCACTAATTGAAATATGGGCACAAACCACAGGGAAAAAAATGCTCTTATCACTGCGCACTCATTGTTTCATTACTTCCACTATCATGCTTATCTTCTTGATGGATTTTATCTTAAACCAATTTTATTATTGGAGGAGAAATGAAAAATATACAAATAGTCTATCATTCTATAGCTAAATATAATTGAAGAAGAGGCGAACGTTGATATAAAAGATATTCCGAGACTAAAAAAATACGAATGCCTTCATTTGAGGCCCTATATATGTGACCATGCAATGCACCCAGCAAATCATGTTTCCTTCATCTCCTAAGGCATATTATGTCAAAAAAATCTGTGAAGATCAAAATTTTTCGAAGTTGAAGTAATAATGGAACACTAATACAATAGAACTCTCATAAATGCGAAGTAAATATGCCTAAGCGTTCGGCCAAAACCACAAAACCGCTCAACAGATCGAGAGGAAATCGCAAAATCTATTTTTATTATTCGGAAGAAGGTTTGAGGTCATCATCATTTAAAAAAAAAAAAATACGAATCTAGATGTGATACTCAGTCACCCTCATACCAATTTTCAACTTTGTAGCTTAATATGGAAAGTACAAAAAATAAATGCATGGCTATACATAATGGTAACTATGTGTAGATATGTTTTTCGATTCGCCATGTTCAACTGAAACAAATTTTTTTTTTTTTTTTTTCAATATACTTACTCGGTTTTAGACAAGTATTTTCTAGAACTACGTATACTGATATCTACTTATTCACACTCGTTGAGATGATAAATTCAAATTTTATGGTATTTTTTTATTTTTTGTTAGTTTTTATTTTATCATAACCTATTCTGATAGTCTTCGACTTCAAGTGAATTCACACGAGGCAATCGTATTTCTAGGTTATTCGTCGATTTGTAACGTAGCCTATGCATGTTTTTAGCAACACTTTACCAACATTAAATGCATCGGGGGCCGGTGGCGAGGTTTTCTTATTAGACCCCCCCCCACCTCCTTGTATAACCAGAGTAGGTGGAAAGTTTCATGCTATGACTCGACTCATTTTTTGGCGACATTAGCAGTTGGAAAACCGGTTGAGGGGTCCTATATGAGAGACGACTGGGAGGAAGGTGCAAAATCCTGACAATGGTCCGGAAATATCATTTCTATGCCCTTGATTACCGTAATTTCAATTTTATCTTCTAAGTAATTCGTTTTTCTTATTTTTGTTTCAGATATGTCTCATGAATTACCAACACAAATTATACCTGCACTGAATCTTTTCTTCTCATTATTCGTTTTCATCTCTTGTAAATATGGTAAGAAAAAAGATCAGCGATTAAATTTTAATATTAGACTACCTACCTATCGATTATTCAAAGGCTTCAAAAAAACATAAATTCAATTTTTTATTAGCTGAATACTCCTGAATTATCTTTTTTAGAAAAAATATATATGTAGGTATATGCAGTGGTCAACCAATCACGATTTGATTAAAATTAAATGCTACACCTAATTACTTTGAGACATTGTTACTGCCCAGGAAAAAATTATGAATAGATAGATTAGGAATGAATCTCGAGATTTCCGAATTTTTAACGTACTTTCCTTTCTATCCTATATTAAACTTTACTGAAAAGTGTAAAATACATTCTTCAGTCAAGATTAAAAACCCTTTTTAGGAAGTACAATATTAAAGGATGAGTTTTTTCGGGATTTTTGATTAATTTAATCCGCATACAATATTGATGGAAGTAAAGTCATTTTTAAAAAGTTGAATAAGTGATAATTTTTTGGGGGAATTTTTCAGTGCAAACAAACGATCAAGAAATCAGCAAACATCCTTGCACGCGAATTTGTCAAGCAAATAGCACTGCGCGTACTTGTTACTACGAATTTGAAATAGAAAAATATTTCGCCAGAAGTAAAGCATGCTTCAATTGTCCGATGGTTATGGAAGATTGTTTTCGGCCAGAGTGTATTCCTGCGGATGGAGTCGAACGAATGTTGACTGTGATAAATCGACAAATGCCGGGTCCTAGTGTTCAAGTGAGTATTAATATATCACGTAGCTACCTACTACCCATTATACTGGGTTGGTCATTTTTAGAACAGAAATGATGCACCAATTTTGTACCCTTGTAATTAATCTCTCTGAATTATTAACATCGGGGGTGTTGTCTTGAAGATTCGAACAAATAGAGAGAAGTTGTGACGATTATTCAGAAAACCCAAATTCGTGGATCCTAAGTATTAAAAAATTAAAGAATATAATTTTTTCTACAATTTTAGACAATGCGTAGATTATATATTACTAATGCATGAATAATCTGTTTACTGGCATATAACTTACACCTTTACAATAAGCATGAAAACAAAGAAAATTTTTTTATTTTACCATATGAAAGAAAACCCTGAGAATATGACGTCGGTTGCATATGGTAATAGATTTCGTTGTTTTCAAAGACATAAAGCCGATGAAAAAATTTTAAACGTTTCACTTTTTTTTTTTTTGGCTCCTTGATACGAATCATCAACTTATCCACCTCTCTCCAAAAAAAAAAAAAAAAAAAAAAAATCAAAAAATAGATTAAATCAATAGGTAAGTTACATAATGAATGTAAAAAAAAAATAAATAAAATGTAAAAAAATAAAATAAGTAGAATTTGAAAGCAGAAAATAACTTACATTAGTACCAAAATGTTGTCATTAGAACGAAATAACTGGTCTATGTGGGGATAAAATCTTGAATGAGGATTAAGAGCTCGGACCCCCGACGATAGTTACTGCCAAACAGTTGGAAAATTTTATGCACTGCGCATTAAACACACATTACTTTCGCACCAATTATTTGTTACATTCTGTACATAATTCGTTTTAATTGTTGGATCGTGACGAATCAGCTCATCACCGATTACATCATGTTAACAAGTGCATTCATTGTACTTTGTTATTAACAAAATGCTATGTAATTAGATCACAAATACATACAAAATACATATTTATTTAAGTAAGTGCGCGTGTTTGGAGCCAGGTATAAAATAGGCCAGTAAACACCAAACTTCAGCCAGTTTTTACTGAGGTTGACTCTCCCATACTTTTGTACGAAGCTGGTAAACACACAAATAACTGGCGACTACCTTCTATAGTATAGAATCTCTTCCACAATGTAAGGTATCCACAGTCTAACTTATTTTGATTGTAATTCATTTATTTATTTTTTTGAAAACCCATTAAAAGATTTAATTACAGTCCGACCTTTCAAAATTTTGAGGTATTTCTTTACTTTTTCAAAGGAAGTTGAAGTCAACGAGAATTTAAAAGGTTGAAAATTTAAATTTAAAACAACATAAATTATTCATTCCTTTAATCCTTATCAGTCTCATCGTCAAATAAAAATGCAAAAAGCAAAAAGTACTTACGTAAATTAAAAAAAAATTCTGACAGGAAAATGTCGAAAATATTCATTTCTCTTGAAGTTTGTTGTAATCCATTCTCAGCTGAAGTACTGGAAATTTTTTCGAGTTCAATTTATTAAACAATCAATGATGTTTTTATGATGTTCTTATAATCTCCACTCCTAATCATGAATACACTCCGCTGAACTATACTGCATTGCCCGTTTGAACTCATAAGCAGTCGTGCAAAAAAAGACGTTTAAGAGAAATGGAAACAAAAAATTTCAGACCTCTTTACTTTTTCTCGGAGGCTCCTTCTACCTAGTTTGATATATTTTACACAAGATTTGCGAAACTGGAAAACATGGAACTGATCTTTGTTTTGACAACCAAAATACGCAAAGAAAATTTTCACCTGGAGCACTGTCCCCTTGCCATGCTCTTCGTGTTTTAACGCAGCGTATTTTTTTGTCGTTACGCGACTATTTTTCGCTGAGATAAGTGTCCATAGTAAAAATATGTTCCTTATTAATATTGCTGCTTATACGATGTATAAAAAACTGCCTAAATCTTTATCGAAAGCAACTCGTCGGTATACGAGGTGGTCCGTTTATTACGCACACCCCCTTTTTACCAGTTTTTTTTCCCTTTGTTTTTGAAGATAGAAGAAAGTCGTTTAAGGTGACTCCCTTTAGTTTTTAGCTAAATTTTTAAATTATGAATAATTAGAAATTATTTACTACCTATCCCTACAAATATCAAAAACTGGACCTGGCTTCCATTTTTTAAATGAAAACCCCACATTTTTCTCCATAGATTTTAATATTAAAGACAATTTCATCAAGATTTGAATGATTAAAAATCAAAGTCATTCAAGTACTGACAAGGTTACGACAATTGGAAAATCACTTAAATCAGTCCAAGTAGGTACCTCCCTATAATTTTCCAAGAACGTAGAAAGCATCATTTACTTTATGTTACTGCTTACACTGCCGTTGTGATAATTAGTACCCAAATTGCCTGATTTAAGTGATTTTCCTTCATATCTCCGTCAATACCTACTTGACTTATCTTGGTGTTTGATAAGTCAAATTTTCATACAATTTTCTTTAGTTTTAAAATCTAAAGAGAAAAATATGGTTTCTCATTTGAAAAACGGAAGTTAGAACCATATTTTTTAGCATTTGCTAGGCATTCAAACACGTAATTTTCCAATGATAAATTCAAAATCTACGCTAAACGTCAAATGGAGTCACATCAGACGATTTTTTACAATCTTCAAAAACAAAAGAGAAAAATGGTATGCCTAATCTAGGCCACCTTATATAGTGAATTTTTAAAAGTTAACTTTCATTATAAAATTTCTGTAAAATCTTTAACGGATATGGTAAGTAAATCTGAGCTGCAGTGTTTGAACGCTCGCCTTATACTTATGCATTTTGTACGTATGAGGGGAGAAGGAGGGCGTGAAAAGTCCAAATTTCTGTATTTAATTATCCCCTTTCAATAATGGCGACCCTCTGAGGACGAAATTAAATTCGCATACAATAAAATTTTGAGTAGTACATGTGAAAAAGTGAAGTAACTGTATAATTGCAGGTATGTTTGGGTGACATGATCGTTGTGGATGTAAAAAACGGCATGGTGGAAGAAGCTACATCTATTCACTGGCACGGCCACCATCAAGAAAGAACACCTTACATGGATGGTGTGCCATTTATCACTCAGTGTCCAATCGAACCCGGAACTTTATTTCGGTATAAATTTAGAGCAGAATTAGCAGGAACTCACTTCTATCACTCGCATACTGGTACGATCTTCTGTACAGGCCTTTATATTTTTATTTTTACAACTCAGTTTTTCCAAAATCGTGTATGTTGCATACCCTAACTCCTACGCCCTTTCACAATGTACATAATTTTATATACTTGTTAGTATACCTACCCATCATAATATTGACGTTGAAATTTTTTTGTTCTCAACCATCTTCAGGTACTCAAAGATCAGATGGTCTTTATGGTCCATTCGTTATACGACAACCAAAAATCAACGATATTCATGGAAATTTGTACGATTATGATTTACCCGAACACGTAATCATCACCACAGACTGGATACACGAAAGTGGATCTATGAAGTATTTGTCTCATTATCACAGCAACGGTACCAATAAACCAGATAGTATTTTGATCAATGGTTTCGGCAAATATCGTAAATTTGGAGATGAATATGGAAACATAACGTATACACCGTTGGCAAAATTTAATATTACTCAGGTAAGTCTTTGGATGGGCTACCTATTTTATCGGTGATGGGCTAAAATCGATTACTTATTCTGAACAATCGATTAACCGTTTAATGAAAAATGTGCAAATCCATTAATGGATTAGTCGATTCACCTCAAAACGATCAATTATTACGCAATCGATTGCAGTAAAAAATCGATTAATCAATTTTTTCCAATTAATCGCCCATCACTCAAGAATAAAGTGCCTTTTGGATGTTATCACGTATTAGTGAAAAACCGTGAATACGTGACACGAAGAATTTTATAAATAATTGATTAAAACAGAATCGATTATTGTAAATCGATTAATCGATTTTTCGAATTAATCGCCCAGCCCTAAACTTTATTTACTTAAAAAAAACAAAAAAAAAAACGAAAGTGACCTTCACTGCATTAAGTATTTATTCAATGGTGACCTTAAACATTATATACATATAAGCTCTGTTTGATAACATAAAGCAACTTACACCAAACTTACACAGGGAGTGCGATTCTACAAATGTGAGAATGTTATGCAACTTTGTGCCATGTTTTATATGAATACACGTGGAATAGCCCCCTACCGATTTTGGTTGGTGTAAGTTGTCAAACAGAGCTATAATCTAATGGTAACCAAATTGGTAATGTATACTATTTCTTTTTTTTTTTTACCATATTAACATAAACATAGGCTAATAAAAGTCTAATAAATTTTACCTACTGTTTTTAAAATCAACAGGGTAAACGATATCGATTCCGGATTGTTAACGCGGGTGTTTTGTACTGTCCGATTGAAATATCTGTTGACAATCATACGTTAATAGTGATAAATAGCGACGGCGGTGATGTTAAACCTGTTTATGGTAAGGAAGTAATTCATTTGATTTATACCTATAGTTGCTTTCATTGCATTGTAAACGAAGCTTCGCCGTAAAACAATGGAATCGAACTTACATTTTTTGTGAAAAATAAAACACGACAAATGAAAGAGATTCCGCGTTATATATTTTGAGGAAGCGGAGAATAAGACGTTAAATAACAAAAGACTATCTTCAATCCAAAAAAAAAAAAAAAAAAAAAAAAAAAAGGACCAACCAAAACAGACAACGTATGACATAATTGCCTAGCGACCGGATTTAGGTTTTTTAAGGCCTAGATCATTAGATTCTTCGCCAGATGAAACCCTACAAAAATTATCCCCCTCCCTGATAAAAACATGGACAATTTAAATTATTTTTAAGTTTATACAGAAATTTTCGAAAAAAATTTAAAATGTAGAAACATTGTTGCAAACTTACAAGCAAAACTTGATAAAACTCATTTAGTTTTCATTAAATTTTTCCTGTATACGCTTTTCTATATGTAGATAATTCGAATATTTTATAATTATTACTACCTATCTATGGGTACATATTCAAAATTTTAATGAAATATTTCATGCAAAATTATTCATCAGAAGTTTTATCGAGCGAACGTAAAATTTAGAGGAATGTGTGGCTCAATTCGACGTATGGAAAACACGTTTCGGAACATTTTTATTGCTTAATAACTTATGAATGCGAGTAGGCTAATCTTAAAGACAAAATGGAAGAAGTTTCTCTTCTATCGTGCATTTTTCTATTCATTGACATACTCGATTATGTTTTGGGGTGAAAGGCACTAATTTGGCGAAGATCTGGTTTCACTGATTCCTGGAAAACACCCACCCCTTCCACTGGAACTGGACTCAGCACGTATGTACCCACTTCCTAGGCACAAAGTTAGCACTATCAACATCAGGCTAAATAGTTCGTAATGCTCTGATATTTATAGGACGTGTCAAGGAAAATAAAATTTGAACAGTGAGGTTTGAATGGAATTAATATTTACAAAAGGTTTTACGGCTGCTATATGTTTGCAACGGGATACTCAATAATTTACAAAAATTCTTCAGTTCCATACCGTGTGCTTTCATTAAGGAGGTCTACAACGTGTGATTATTTTTAATTTTTTCAATTCTCTTCTTTTGATAAGCGATATAAAATGAAGAATAATATTCTTTTCATTTTTTTTATTTTCTATGGTAGGAGCTGAGATACAAGGTGGTAAAATAGAATTTTTTTTCTCAAAATCATACATCTGAAAAATTGCATTGTCAAAGACGAATCTTGTAAAAACAGCCCACGGAATTAGTATACCTATTGTTGATTATATTCATATCCGTGCTTATGTAGCCTTTGGAATGCCTGAGTCGTAAAAAGGATACCACCACAGTTGGTAATCTCCAGTTTGCGTGTGTGCCAGCTTCGTACACGAGTCCAGGAGAGCCAATCCCAGTAAACACTGGCTACCTAATTTCTATTTACTGACTCCTTTTATAAATACATACATATTTACCAGAGACTGAGAAATGAAAACTAAATTATTTTGAAATGGAAACCATATTTTTTTGCACTAGAAACCAAAATTAATAGAAACACCAAAATTCTAAAATGGAAACCGAATCGGAAACAATTAACCAATTAGTTTTAAGACCAATTTAATTTTTGATCTAGGAGAAAAAATTTTTTCAAATATCGATATTTTTAGGGAAATATCAAAAAAATATCGATGTTTAAAGAAAAATATTGAAAAGATATTGATATTTCTAGAAAATTATCGGTATCCATATTTAAACAAGATTTGGATAATTTTGAATAAAGCAATTTTTTTTTTTTAACGGAAATGGAATCCAAAATGGAAACTAAATGAAAAGTTTTGGTTAAATCCGAAAACCTAATGAAAATGGAAACCAAAATGAAAATAGAAACAAAAAATAACTAACATTATGGTAAATTTCAGAAACTCAACTAATGGAAACAAGATGAAAAGCGTTTCTCAATCCCTGGTATTTACCTATGTATTGGTGATCAAATTGCATTGTACTTTAGAGGTAACATAAGCTGATTCATCATGGCCTAAAAATTATGAATTACATATGGAATGTAACAAGTAATTCATGTCAAGTGTTAGTTTAACAAGCAGTGCACCAAATTAGCCAGCCTTTTGGCAGCAACAATCATCTAGGTGTCCCAGCCCCTAAATAACTTATTCAGATATGATCCCCACATAGCCTATATATCATATTTCATGCCTGTACACACATGGTGTCCCCAACAATGGAAATAAACAATCGGAAAAATTATGTGAAAATTGTAATTTTTTATACTATTTTTCTGTTGGTTCATTTCAGTTGTTTGGGACACCCTCTAAATGCAACGATGAAACATGGTGTATAGACTACATAGGTACTGATAATTATATTTTCAAAAAAATTTATGGTAATAATTTTGTTTTATATTTTATATATATCAACATTTAATGGGAGTTCTCTTACTGTAGATCACTTAATTATTTAGGAAAATTGAAAAAATTAAAAATAGTCACAGGTAGTAGCCCCCTGGTGGAAGCACAGAGTTGGGGGTTAGAGAATTTTTATCACTTATTGAGAAGCCCACCTCCCAGCATATTTCAATCGTTAAACGTTTTGTATCTATTAATTCCATTTCAAAGCATTATTTACAGGGCATTCATTTAAATCCATGAAGCAGAATACAAGGAAAAATAGTGTTTTTTTTTTTTTAATTTAATACCAAAAAAAAATAACCATCTGATTATCATAATAAAATAAAGAAGCCAAATATACTCTTTCGAAATGATGTAACTTAGTACCTTTAAGTAGGCATGTCTTCTTCGACGAATTATTATTTCTTAGTCTTATAGGTGTGTGAATTTTATTTACTTGACTAACTTTCTTACGTGTTGTTGTTTCATGTAAATTCAGAAAATTATTTGTCATACCACACCGGAGACTTATTTGACTACTGAAAAATTCTAGTCGCATCAATCTTCCCTCCTGATTCTATGGAGTCAGGGACATCCTTGATATTTGAAAATAACAACTATTACCTTTTTTTTTCATGCATTGCACGTCATTCCGTCACTTTCGTTAATCCATTAGTGAAATACATGATATTCTTAAATGGTTAAAATAAATTTCCATTTTCAGCTCAATCATTGGTTACATATGCCGGTGAGAGATGGGATGTCGTCATTAGTGCCAACAGAAACGTCAGTAACTATTGGATAAAATTTAAGGGCCTGAAAGACTGCGACGAAAACTTCAATAAAGTCTACTCCACCGCAGTTTTACACTACCAAGGAGCACTTAACGAGTTGCCCGAATCTGCGGTGGTGTACGAGAAAATAAAACGGCCTGGAATGGTAAGTTTTTGAATTATCAGCCTATTGGCAACGAATATATTCGCACGGTATCTAATTTAATAAATTCTGTCTGTTGAACAGCAAGTGAACCCTGTGAATATTGGTTCGAAAAAGAATAATTTTCGTACCGTCGCCGAGTTAGAAAGTAAAAAGGTTTGGACTGATCCGGCATTAAAACAAATACCGGACATATTTTTAACTTTGGCATTCGACTTTTATCCGATCGATAATTCACTGTTTCACAAGAAAAATTTGTACGGATTTCACCAGGGTAAATATTTATTTTTTCACACGCCTATATCTACCTATACCTACCTAATAATATTTTCTTTTCTTTTCTTTTCTTTTTTTCTTTTCTTTTTTTTTTTTTTTTGTTTTTCAGTGGATAAACAATATCGGCGTTACATTCCGCAAATAAATCATATTTCGATGAAAATGCCTTCGTTTCCAGTACTCTCACAGCCAGAGTACATCAAGCCAGACACTCTGTGCTATGAAAATGAGCTTCAAAATTGTAAAACTAATTTTTGTCATTGCACGTACACAATTGATTTGCCTCTGCATTCGACTGTGGAAATAATTTTTGTTGACGAAGGTAAGTGAAAAACTGACAGACTTTGATTCATGAGGTATAAATAATTTTATCATAATCAGAGATGTGTCAAATCGATCTTCGTCTGTGAAAAAGAACGCAAGACCAAGACTAAACGAAAATATGAAAATATGAACAATCATAGACTGAAAATATTCATAGTCCTAGCAGGTAGATATTTAGTGTTCACATTTTTTCTTTCATATTTCGAAAGGACATGAAAGGTAAGTTTAGTTAGGTTCATCCACGCGCATAAGTTTAACCGCAAGCTTAATTGTGCCGGATAACTAGCAATTATTGAAATTCACCCATTTGTAAGCACAGTTTAGCCTTCTTAAGCACACCTCTTTTTTTACTAACCAAAGCAGATAAAACTGATCTTTGGTCTTTTGCTCTCCTAGATAATGTCTGAATATATGAAGGTGGCTGCAACTTTCGTTAGACATTTTTAATTAGACCATTAACACAACACATGCCATATTCAGTAGACCAGTTGGCACGGGTGTAATTGGATTTTAGTTAGGGGGCTCACATAGATATTCCCCAGGTGCCCTATCGGTTCCAATTAAAGTAAATTAAAAAAAAAAAAGGGGGAATAAGAGGGAGGCAATAATCTACCAGAGGCCCATTCAACAGGTGGAAGGATATTCCCATTTTGATTCCAACAAAATTTAATTAGAAAATTAAAGTTGTAAAATCAAAATGAATACCCACCATAGGCCACTATTGGCCTTAGTTCTCACAGGCCAGGTTGAACCAAAATCAACAGGTCTGGTCTTTGGTTTAATGCTAATGTTTGAGTACCAAATTTTATGATTTTTGGACAAAAATTGGGACCTTTGCCGTGGAAGAATGGTATAATTTTCGGTTTGAATTTCGCTTAATTAATAAAAAATGTCAATATTATTACATTTGCATTAGCATTTGCGAATATCTGAAATCCCACTCTCATTTCATCACCAGTACATACATACGTGTAGGTACTCGAATACAACATAATTATGTAATAGGTACCAATGCGCATAAAAAGTTTTTTTTTTTTTTTTAACTTTTGATTATTGAGACAACTGTTTAAGTGAGTCTCAATAAAGCCAAATCCACGGTATTAAAGATCTTGTAAGCAAGAGACTAAATATACAAGCCTTGGTCTTAGTCTTGGTTTTGCTTCTGCTTCTGCTCAACGCTAATATGTGTATTTCGGTTTCTATTCACTGTAACATAGGTACTTAATATTATTTCTAACATTTTATAAATATCTATAGGAGTACCTTTCGAATCTAACCACCCATTTCATCTTCACGGGCATTCATTTCGAGTCGTAGCTCTAGAAAGACTGAATAAATCTACCACGCTGGATGCCGTACTCACTTTGAACAAGAATAACCAAATTCATCGAAATTTAAAAAATCCTCCATTAAAGGACACAATTACTGTACCAGCTGGAGGATTTACAATAATTCGCTTTTATACGAAAAATCCAGGTACCTACGAGCACGATGTAACACTCATGTTTTCTTCTATTTTTTTTTTTTTTTAAACTAAAGAAATTATTTTTTGAATTAGGCTACTGGTTACTTCACTGCCATTTGGACTTTCATGTGGAGACTGGAATGGCAGTATTATTGAAAGTAGGAAATACCAGTGATCTAATACGACCGCCAGAAAACTTTCCACGATGTGGAAATTATTTTAATTCAGAAACAACTACCTCTAATGATCTCAATCATTCGAAACATAACGCCTCTGATGAAAGCAGCAGTACTGATAATTCTACCAATTTTACAAATGCATTCATCAATTTTTGGAAATCGATTAAAAGTACATTCTCTACTAGTGATAGTTCATCAAATTATGACAAAAATAGTGTGCTTTTCGCGTTGGTCATTTTATTTGTTTCCAAGTTTGTTTAAATTTCAGCAAAAGCTTTCATGTACCTATATGTTAAAAATTGTTTTTTTTTTATGTTACTTTCTTTTTTACTGTTTGTTTTTAATATACGACTTACTATGTTTGTAAAATGTGCTTGTATTTAATATAAGCCCTGAAGCCCCGCATCAATTCGTTATTAGGATGAAAACAACGAAACATTTGTAGTTGACGCATGCTCCTTGAATTTTGTCTGAGTAATTTTCGTTAAATTTTGTCATAAAAAATCGGGTTGTACATTTATTATAATGATTTTTGCAGGTAGGTACCTATTTTTTACTTTAAATTTAAGTTTTTGATTGTGATCGCAAAAATAAAATGGATCTTCCAAGTTATGAAGATTACCATTTGATACTCGTGTGATTTGCATCACTCGCCTTTGTTCTCGTGCAGCAAAACTCACACTTGGATCAAAATCACCTTATTTATACACTTGTATCACAAATAACTAACTTGTAACATATCGACAAAATTCTGTATTTTTGAGACATGCATGGCATGATGAAAGTGGCTCATTTCAGAATTCTTACTTTTCTCACTTCTTGATTTCCTTTCTTCACCAATTAATTTATTTTTCTTGCTCCTTTTTTTTCTCCCTCCTCAATTCTTTTTTCCACATCTTAATTTTTTTTCTTACGCCAAATTAGTTCCTCAATTTCCCCCACATCTCTCAATGTTTTTGTTTTTTGTTTTTTTTTTTTTTTTTTTTTTTTTTCATTTAAATTAATAATATTTTTTGACTCTTCAAAATGCTCTCTGCTGTAACATGGATATGACCCAGCAAGCCGTAGGTTTTATTTTATACACATGTTGCAAAAAAAATTTAAGTGTGAAGTGTGTATGTCTATAGAAAATTATTACCCTATTAGATATAATTATTGTACTATATAATCGCTTGACAAAAAAAAAAAAATATTCTACTCAACGGAAATTTTAAATTAACAAAACCAAAATTATTTTTTAATTCAGAAAAGTGTCTCATTTTAAACTCATCAGTCAGACTAGTGAAAAATCAAATTGTATTTAAAAGAAGCGAATTAAAAAGAGCTGAGGATGACAAAAGTTCAGTGGCATAATAGCTAAAGGTGTGCCTAAAATTTGATAAAGAAAAAACTGAGTAAATTAAGAAAAAAAAGTTTTTTTGTATACTGTTTGTAAATTGTTAACTACAGTTTCTACATGTACTTATACTTTTTTGGGTGGAGTTGAAGGTTGATAACAGTCCTCCTCCCCAGAATAGTAAATTAAAGTTACCTGGTATTTACCACTTGCTCATCCATGGCCCTCAGAAAAAAGCTGACTCTGCCACTGGATCAGTTCAAGTGAAGCACTTTACAAAATTCAATCTTCTGAAAAGATTTTTCACAGCTAAGAAAAAAATTTGTAGTTTTTTTCTCCTTCCTATCTTTTGAAGCACATGGTAAAAGAATTAAAAATAGTGGCATTAAAAACACTGTAAATAAATATTTTAGAAATATTTTAGAATAGATTCATTTCCACCCAAAGTATGAAATAACAAAAGTGATTTTTTTAAAAATGTACCTGTGTAGGTATTATACTTACCTATTTTAAAGATCTAGGCGATGAAACAGGTTAAATTATTGTACCTGAACTCTTGAATGAAAGAATAAATTTGTGGATTTTATATTTCTTTACCCCGTTACAAATTTGGAAAAATACTTGAACATTGCCACATAAAAATAACCCCTTCAGGACTTGACAAAAAAAGGTTTCAAATTTGACCAGATAAATTTTTTTAGCAGAAAAATTGTATGTTCCAAATGAAAATTGTTTTAATACATGATCAGGAAGACAATGTTTACGCTGGTATTTTTTGAATGAAAATTAGCTCCTATCATTGATGAATATAATCTCGATTTAAAGGCACCTCCATGTAAAAACGTGAAGCATCTTTTTACATGGAAACACGTTCAGTTTATATCAAGGTAGAAATTACATTTTCTGAATGAAACATTAAATCTGCTTCAGTGAGAAGGTTGATATTTTACTTTATTTTTTACTTTGACTATATAGTACTGGACTAGTAAAGTTTCATAAGACCAATGTACTTTTTAATGTCAAGACATGCCAATGAAAAAGTAGGCAATGCTAGCGTACCTTCTGTGTATTTTCAACGTTTTGCTCGAGTTCAAAAATTTAGAATACGTGATAAAAAGATCCCCTAAATTCACAACGATAGTGTACATAAACAATAAGCAAAATACATCAAAAGGTACACTCTGGTTGCCTATTTAGTGCTGGCATGTCTAACCAGAAGTCATTTTTCTTTACTGGTCCAGTACTATACATATGGTTAAAGATTTCAAGAAAAACTAATCATTATGATAGAATTTTAACATTTCGTTGCTTTCGGATCATTAATAATTATATAAAATACCTTCCTCAACAAGATTCAAAACTGAGTTTACATGACTCGGGAATCGCTCACATGCTACGCTCGGTTCGCAAACTCCCTCACATATAATCCCTCACTTTTGAATCATTGGTAGGTAATATACTATTATTCTGAATGAAACACGACGAAACTGTTTCCTAGCAGTTGGAATACATGAATATTCAATAAATCGGTCAGCCATAACTATACCTAATTTTAACGACGAAATAAATTCATAAATTTATTACTCAGTTCCAAAAAAGAAACACAAGAATTTTTGAGGGCGCATACAGGTGGTCTGAATCAAACGTTACCAAAGTTTTAAATAAATTTGCTGGGCAAAATGGAAAATTTAAACGAACACACGTATTTTATTTCACCTCCAGCGTGAATACTTGCTGTTTCCTCTACCCACGACGTTCACATGTTTCGATGATGTTTCGTGTGTTATTTTCACATGGACGAAGACTAATTACTAGGTGTCAAAGATTATTTTTGAGTCCTAAATGCATTGTTGGATATTGACAGTGCATATGTTATGAAATGTAAACATCTCCGAATTAGTGAGAGCTGTTACAGCCCTCGAGCATCGATTATGCTTTTCACGCTAGAGGTGGCAGGTTTAAATACAGATGGTATCATTTAAAAACAAATTTTTCTCTCAATTGTTTTTTTCTAATTGAGGCTGAATACGAAGAAACTTTCATGGTGAAGACGGAGGTAGATGAGACGCCGAAGGCGGAGATTTATAATAATTAAAAATAACCCATGGATAAAGCAGCAAATGTCCTGTGCATGCAAATGTCTTTTATTTATTTCCGCATTGATTACACACGTGATCGAACATGCCCGAATAAACCTCAATACACTGAAATTAGCCTGTCTCCAAGTGCATATCATGTATTGCAGGTGGTGGTTTGCGTTTCTCTTTTGGAACAGAATATAGTTAATAATTTGAAAAATGATAATTGTCATGAATTCTTTTCTGAATCCATACTGAGCCAGATATGGAATATGTTTCTTTTTCATCACATTGTACGAATACGGGTAGTGTAAAAATTATGTTAATGTGATATTATTTTAGAATGGCCACTAAAGATTACAGCCTACATTTAAAAACATTTTCCCACTCATAAAAGTCTTACAGAAACTTTCAATTAATTCGAAGATGGTGAAAAACAGCTTATTACAAAAAACAACAAGGATCGAGGCAATGAGTAGATTGTGAGTTAATTTTAGATAGAAGCTGACGTGACATTTAGGTTACAGTAATTTTTTGAAATGAGTCAAACATCTGACCTTTGGTTTTATTTTTGTTTATATAAATAGACTGAGAGAGCCAATCCACTTTTGGAATTTTTCTCATCATTTAGGAATGTTCCACAAATTGAACAAATGAGCATATTATGAATCATACTAGAGGCACCATTCGGTCATTTTCAGTGAGGTTGCCTATCCCCATTCCATTAAGCCCTTGAAATGCCTAGGAAATATGCTCTTTTATACGAATTTTTAGTCCTAATTCTTTTATTTGAAGAGATAGCTACTTTTTTTCCATAAACAAAATTTCAGAACAGGCCTTAAGAAATAAAATTAATTTAAGAACAAAAAGTTTAAACCATTAGAAGTCAAGAAAATTGAAGAAGTAAATAAGATCATATATCAGATTGGTTCAATTTTTTATTATCAGTAAACTTTTGCCAAAAAACAACTAATGATAATGCTCAAAAACCGTAAATACGTGAAAATAAGTCGTTTTAATTATAGTCCGTCCAACGAAAGATGATCCCTGCGCCTTAAAACAATGTTACCAAATATTCACATTTTCACATGGTAATCGTGTAATTTGTATTCCCGCATGTTCCAACTGGCGCAATAACGCTGAATAATGGATGTAAAATTATTCCGTAGTTGCGGGTTGCGTTTTGTTTCTAGGATCAACTCTCGTTGGACGGACCATAGTTGTCTTTAAGATAAAGTTTACTGATAACGTTAAAATAAGACAATCTGATGCACGATTTCATCTTCTTTTTAAATTTTTCTCCAGTTTTAAGGACTCAAACTTCTTGTATTTTGACGAATTTTATTCGTTAAAGCCCCCTCTAAAATTTAATTTATTTCAAACAAATAACTATCTCTTTTCTTAAGACAATTACAACCAAAAATTTGAAGCCTTTCCTCTACTCACAATACATTTCCAAGTAAGGCGTCCGAAATCGATTACATTGTTTTAAGAGGCAATTTCAAATCGAGAGCTCATAAAGTCAACCTTTAATGTATAGTGGTGTTTAAATGTTAATGACGTCACAATGTCCTAAAACCAGGGCATCATGCAGCCGAAACACTGAATCGAGGGGTCTTGAATTGTGTTTTCAAGACATTTTATTTTTTTTTTGACTTTGACAATGTCTTATGGCTGAATTCTTCTTGATTTGAATTAAACTTCTTCGGACACGGTGGAACACAGCTTACAGTTGTCTTCATATCTCAGCAAATTAATATGACGAATCAGCAATAAGCTTAGTTGTGTGGACAGAAGAGCCTAACAAAGTTTTGATCCATAAAAGATTTGAAACCTACAAAAACGAACAGCAGAATTATTTTGTTAAAGACTATAATTACAAAAGAACTATAGTGTCAACAAAGTGGAACAAAGCAAAGTGTACAGCGGAAAAATAAAAAGGTAAAAATAAAGCTATTGCAGACAACAAGTAGGGGAAACCATCAGAAAGATGTTATGTCTTCACCTAATTGTTTGTCTTCATGAGTGATGGTTGTGTTGTGTAAAAGTCTTCTAATATGAAACTTTAGGTCTCGGAGCTTTTGGTTTAAAGTGAGGGTGAGGTGAGAAAATAAACCAACATAGATGAAATCGAATCCACTATGTGCATAAGAAGGCTCTACCCGGCCTTTAATTGAGAGAGCAAGGCAGTCATCTCGAACCAAGCTTGTCTTAAATTTGTCTTCAACACACCAAATTTCCCTCCTAACAGATGCCAGGAACTCCATCTGATCGTATTGATGACTGATACTTCACCTCGCAGGTGTTTTCAAAACATCACCTTGAAGTGCGATATGTAAACTGACGAAATTAGAAATGACTTATGTGTCATCACTACTGATTCTTCATGACGAAAGAACATCCCTAATTTGCCTTTTGTCTTCAACTGAACCTAACTGGAATTCCAACTACCATCCTAGTTGTGTTCAAGGTAGATCAGATTGAAGTTATTCTGCATCCGAAGATGGTACACTTATAAAATTGCCTACGTGAGGACTTCAACGTATGACTTGAGACTTGGACCTGCTACTATACGCCTACACAAGAAGGACTCATTTGCAAAGACGAACCTAATACCGGGTGTTGCCAGTGCAAATAATAGAGTGAATTAAAAATTAGAATTCATCTTTGGAAATCAGTTCTTCTTATTAGAGAAATTTCCCCACTTATTGTCTGCTTAATTGCCCTTTAACATGCGATGTCGATAATATAAAAAGCGAGAGGAATTATTATATGTGTGCAGCCAATAAAATTACAGATAGCAAAAATATATACGTTGACATACAATAGGCTAAACGCACGTTGATGACTGATAAATTGAAATATAATAAAATATAATATGACTGCAAACCACAAGCAAAGCGTGTAAAAGCAATAGATAAGACAAAATAAGGTTGGCTGCATTCATGTCCATCGATGGGTTTTTACTTCTCAATTTGTGTTCATCCCCATATATCTCATGGCGCCAGTCTGTCGGATGGAACCAAATTATTTGTCTAAAGTTATCTGAATTTGGAAGAGTCGTTACTGAAATAAAATGCATTATAATTGCCTGAAAGTGAATCAGATATTATTTCTGTCTTCATGTTTTAATCTGAATACGAGTTCGAATTCGGATAATATAATGTCCGAATTCGAATTTTATTTCTCGAAAAATTGTCTTGAAATTGTGACGTCATTATTTTGTCGAAAATAATTTTTATTTTAAGGTCCAGATCTCGGACTTCTCACAAGTTAGGATTGAGTTTATGAAAGAAAGGTGTCTGGCCTCACTGAACTCCATTTAAAACGTATTGTGCCTATAGTATAATTCATATGCTCGTTGAATTAAACCTACACTTTGTTCTCCATTTTTTGGAATTTTTAAAAGTGAGCGTAGACTACCAAGTATGGCACACTGTGCATTAATAACGGTTTCACCGTACATCATTCTGTTTTTCTGTATTTTAAAGCACTTTTCATGTCCTAAGTAAATTTCTGCAGCAACGTTATTAATTTCTATTTTGATCGATTCATCCGTTTTGGACTATAAGGGTATTCTCTTCAAAAACCTGTGGTCACAATTTTTATAATTCACATTTAGAAATCAACAGTCACTTGTCTCAGGTAATTTGCAATTATTGAGGACGTAAATTATCATTTTTACATCATAAATCATACAATTTTCTGCTATTTAATATTAACTCTTTTTATTTCTTCATTCTTCCTTTCGTTTTTTCGTTATTTCGTTTTTCTTTTAGCAAGTTTTTTTTTATTTTTATTTATTTTTTTGTTACCTACGTTGAATTAGTACGAGCTTAATATCGAGTTAGTCGGTATCCTTCAAATATCATCACCTTCGGTACCTTGAAGTATTAAATAGACACCGGTTTGCGTATGATTTATATTGTTATAAAATTTGAATTAGGTATATCTAATTGTTTTTCATTTTTTTTTTTTTTAATTTTAAAATAACAATGCCAAGAATATGAACAGAAGCAATGCAAGGAAAACATGAACATTCAATTCTGCATAAACGTCTCTTCTTCACACATGTAGGCCAATTCTATGGTGTAAAACAAACTACGGTAAATATAGGCCTGTATCTTCCTTTCATTTTTTGTACATTGTGTACTTAGGGGTGAGAGTTGCTTGTTTTGGCCGAGCTTAATTTTGCAACACTCGATGAAGGTAAGCGTGGCGAACCGAAGACAAGTGTTGAAAAGAGGCAGGGTAAAAAAAATAATAATATTTTCCCCTATGTGGACGCCGTACTTTATACAACGACGACATTACTGTTGAGCCTATGAAAACAGTATAGAAGAGAAGTTTTTTGTAGAAAAATTTATGAGCTTCATTTTCGCATGAGACTATTATTTATGATCTAAAATTGAAAGGGAAAACGTTATTGTCAAAAACCAGGTTTAAGATTTATTATTTTATTTTCACTCTCCATTAACTCAAAATGACTTCCGTTTAAATGAAATCAATTCATAAAAATTAATTTGTCATTAAAATATAAAGGGGTTTCATTACTGAACAGTTTTTTTTTTTTTTTGTTTCAATAAAATTATTAGTTTTCAAAATAAACAACAATATTTAAAAAACGGTAAATTTTTCATTAATTAGCGATTTTCTATTCGTTTATCGTGAAAAGTCAGTGATAAAAAATTATTACTAATGATCACCTTTCCAGCAATACCTACCTACTTGAGATTTCTTACTGAAATAACAGCTAAGAAATCATTGCTCAAGAGACTATAGGTTTTTTTTTTGGTTTTTTTTTTTTCAAAATAAAAATATAGTCATTTCATGGTGATTTTTCATTAGCAACACTAATTTTTCGATGAAAGAGAGTTTTTTTGTCCTAGGGCTGAAATGTAGTTATCTGCACAAGCGCAGTAAAACACATATGCAGTACCTAAACACCAGAAGATATTTCCGATCGTAGAACCAGAATACTGTTGTTTGACCCAAAAATATGTACTTTCAGTACCTACTAAAATGAGGGCAGAAAACGTGTTATTATGAACCGGATTTGCATAATCATATATAATATATTAATAAGGTAAGGTCACATCCTATTTCTCCCTTTTGCGTCACAACGAATGGACGGATTTTTATGAAAAAGGTGGCAATGAAAGAGCTTCAAACGTGTCAGGAACAATGATATTTTCAAAAATTCGATTGGGGAGTGAAAATTTTGAAAAAAAATAGTAAAAGTGGACCCAGACTAATGGAGTTAAAGCAGATGAACAAATATGACACTCTCCGTACATTTATTCTTTTCTGTACGATTCTGTGCTACTGCGAATGATTCACACGGGTACAGCTAATAGTATATTTTACAATAAGAACCCAAAATGATCAATAATCGACGATGATGTTCGCAGCACATGCCGCATACGACTACTGTAAATGCACAAATCGAGATCGCCCCCATCCATGCTCAAGTTACAAACTCTATTTTTTGCAACACATGCACAGAAAAGAGTTAATCTGAAGAAAACGCGTCTAACTGGTTGAATGGGAGGAGTCAAACACCTCTGTAAGTAGGAGCAAACACCTGTTTCGTTCCCACTAACACATTTTTGGTCCTGTACTATCAAATTTTTGTTCACTGGACTTTTTTTTTTATATCTTAGGGGGGTTGTTGCAAAAAATAGTGTGTAACATGTGTAGGTATATTATAGGTGATTGATACTGTGGTATGCCAAATGGGGTGACCTCTTGTCACCACCTCCAAATCCGTAAGTCAAAACACAAAATTACATCTAAAACTTACCATACCTACTTAAAACATATGTAAACAACAAAATAACATAACATAGTCCAATTTAATGCAATTTGTTGTGATGGATAGCAAGCCATGAGATCGGATTTGTACCACCCAAACCTGCATATTTTTACCTTCTTTTTTAAATTAGAATTAGGACAGGAAACAGGCTATCTGTTTACTCAGTTTACCTCATCATTAAAATTACTGGTTTGATAGAGTCATACTTTCCTCCCATTGATTGCCCTCATTCCCTTCTTAGAAAAACATGACACAAATAAAACTAGTCATGTCTATAATCAATAACAGGTATGCATTAGAATAATAAAAAGATATATACATACTGTGGCGACCATATAGGCGGAGTTAACTCTCGTCACAATCACCCGGCGCCATGGCTATGTGTTGGTCTAGAGCCCTGTAGATACAAACGGCAATACGCCATTTTGTATCCATAATTTATTTCACATAACTCCCTGAGAATTTCACCTATATCTCAAGAGCTAATGGTACAAATTCACCAAAATTTTCACACAATCTTTAATGAAAAAATATAGTACACAAATTTCAAACAAAGTTGTGATTGTTGAGAAAATAAACTTAATCTGGGTTTATCAGAAAAACGGTTGTAGAACCTAATGAAAACAAAATTATGAAAAAACATAGATCAATGGAAATTTTATTCTCGGGAGCTGTATTTTGGTGATGGTGATGATTGAAGTAGGTATTCCTGTCGGTCAATGGTTCTATTCCCATGGTAGGCAGAATACTTACATTGGTGACCCCGATGTGATCTGAGGGATGGTGAGGGCAGTGCCATCTCTCGGAAGTATATGTATGCCTGCTAGTTCACCTGCTCTCCATGTCACAATGTGAGGGCGTTGAGCACTAGCATCGAGGCAGTAGGTATACAAGGTGCGATGCGGGAATGTATTGGAGAGAGGCATCCACCAGTCCCTTACACACACCTACCCTTCTGTTAGTAGCTCCACCTCCATTTGAGTTGTACTGCGCACTGCTGTACTGGGGGAATAGTTTGGCGACCACATAGGTGAAGTTCACTCTTGTCACCATCACCTGGCACCGTGGTTGTGTGTATACAGTGATGGTGACGATTGAGGTAGGTATTCCCATCAGTCGACAGTTCTATTCCTCGGGCAGGTGGAATACCTACACATACAATTAATTACATACTATAAGATCACAACAACTGAGCAGTTATTTGATTATAACAAAAAAACAAAAGAACAAAATGAAATCATAGAACATATTATGAATAGAAGAAACTTGAGATGTCAAATATTGAAAATAAAAACATGTGTCATAATCAGAAATTTGTATAAGAGTAATTTCAGCTACAGTTGAATAAAAGGAAGCAAGCTTCAACTTAATCAGATGTAGGGGAAATTAACCAGTTGATAAATTTCAGGAGAAATCCATTAACCTTTGAAAAATATATGAGACCTGGTGAAAACCCACCACAGTAGGTTTTGATCGCGTGTCCAGACTAAAATATCAAGTATACTATAATACTCGTGTGATTTACATCACCTACTTTATATACTTGTATCACAAAATAATTAAATGTGATCAAGTTTTAGAATTTTTTAGTCTTACTACCAAAAAATAGCCCTCTGATCCAAAAATATGAACTTTCAGTCCAAAAATTGAGGTATAAAACATGCTATTATGGATGAGAGGTACATAAAACTTATTTTCTTCTTGAATGAAAGTGCTTCACATCTGCTCTCTCCTCAAAACTGGCCATATTATAGGCCAGTGAAAACAGATGGAAGGGAAAATTTAAGAAAAATTAAAGAAAAGAAAGAACTTTAAGTCCTGCTTATATCATCCTAATCGAGTCACAATAATTGCCTCAGTCATCTGATATAGAAATTAAGTTTTGGTTAAAAACGAATTATCTTTTTTTTTTTTGGCTTTTTCTTCCTGCAAAATGAACTTTATTTTGTTGCGGAAAGTTGGCTGTATTATTGGTATATTTTCAAATTGCATTATGGTGTAGAATAAAAGCTTATAATATTTTACATGCATCCATTTTTTTTTTGCTTCAAACGATTGAGTGGAAATTGTGACTAAATCAAGTAAATCAACAGGACTTTTAAGAGTTTTTAATGTGATAACATTTTTATTTTCTATATGGGATCTGTTTTCAAATTCGATGTTTCTTTATTTCCCTATTTTTGTTGAGACCACCAATCCTTCTCCCCTCGCACTCATACGAACACACGATTACATAAAATACATAATTTATTTATATCTATTCGCGGCTACACTGCTCTACCACTTCTGCCGCTCATTCGTTCATTTCCGTTAACATTCGTTTCTCTCTCATAAATGTACTTTGCTTAAATTATGTATCTTCTTCGAAATACACTGGCTTCTTGGACGGAACTTCGCTTAAATCTTCTTTTCTTGTTTCATCTCCGATCCTCATCCTCTATATGGTAGCATCACTCGGTAACAATCCTTGCACCTGAAACAATTTTAAAATAATTTAAAATTTTTATTGTGAATTTTCAGTCAAACTTTTTTTTAATTATCGTGAATAATTGTGTTTTTTAGTCATTTTTCGTAACTTCATTTTCGTGTTGGGTAACAAAGTTCCAACTTATTATTTATTTTCGAGTCATTTTTTTTTGTCTTCGAAAATTTTTTATTTTGAATGCTGTAAACATTCAATGAGTTTCGTCGTTTGCTGAATTGGATTTGCCCTGCTTGTGTATAATCCGGTCAAGTGTTCGAAAGTTCCAAGACTCATCGATTACTTAACTTTTTGAGAGCCCTGTTTGTGTTGCTCAAAAGTTAGTAAAATCATTAGTGTCTGCCCTGCTTGTGTACGAACTAATTCGTCGAAGTCATCATATTGGTAATAAATCGCCTTGAGCCATCAGAAATTGATCAGAAACCAACGTAAAAGCTTCAAAAATCATCATCATCAAAATTCACATTCATCATCTCAATCAAAGTTCATCATTTGGCATCAACGTAAACCTCAAAAATTCAACTTAAACACTCACCGAAGTACGTCCTCCACAACCGAAGCACAGTTCAACCATCAAAGTCCAGAGTATTATCTCAAAAAATCCTCGAAAACGAACCTGAAAATAAGAAAATCACTGGTTAAAAAGGTATTAAATGAAAATTTCCGCTGAAAACAGGTAATAAAAAATATATTTTTCGTAATTTTTCGCAATTTTTTCTCGTAATTTTCGTGTATTATTTCGTATTTTTGCATTATTTAACCTTTCGGAATCAAAATTTAACTTGTATATTTGAAAATACCGTTATTTTCAAATAATTTTGGCTTTTTCAAAATTTATCTAAGTACAAATTTTGGCAAGTTCATTGCAAAATTTTGTAGCCACTTTTGTCTTGGAGTGTACAATTTGTGACGTAAACACGGCTCGTTTCGTTCTTTCGTTCGAACTTGTACATTAACCTTTTGTTAAGTGCAACGAACCTACGAACTCTTATCTACATCCATTGAATAAATACGTTGGCGCGGTTTTCAATTTCAAACCACCATTTTGTTGCAACTTGTAAATTTTTGCAGTTGCACAATTGTGTCAAAAATACTTTAACGATTTTTTTTTCAAATTTATACTCATTATTTTTTTTTACTTCGAATACTTTAATTAATTTCAATTTCACAATTCTTAATTTCGTTTAATTTATTGCGCAAATACGAAAATTATTTTATTTTTTTAATTTCGATTTTTTTTTTCTCT
Source organism: Ericerus pela (assembly GCA_011428145.1). Taxonomy (NCBI): domain Eukaryota; kingdom Metazoa; phylum Arthropoda; class Insecta; order Hemiptera; family Coccidae; genus Ericerus; species Ericerus pela. Next base: position 476,593 of record WOFM01000130.1, read on the forward strand.
ACCATTTACAAAAATTTTTTTTCTGTATTGTGAATTTTTTTTTTTTCCTCTCACACATTACCTCAAGAATTATTTTACCTCTTCTTATAACACAATTGGTGCTTAATTATTTCAAATCACCTGCAATATTTTTCATATTTTTTTTTCTTCTCATTTATTTCGTTTCGAACCACTTGTTTTGTTGGAATACAGAATTAGATCAAATTTTCTCCTGTTATCCAAATTTTTTTAAAATTTTTTTCTCTTTCCTAATTCCTTGGTCTGAAAGTAGCTAATTTCATTTCACCCTCATTTTTCATCCATTTATCACATTTTTTTTATTAATTATTTCTTCAAATATTGATTTCAATTACGAATCATCTTGGGTTGTATAAGTCTTGTTATTTTTTTTTAAAGGGAAGTGTCCAATCTCAACTTTAACGTGTGTTGTCTCTTGCCCAGAGTGAACCTACTCGAGAATCACACAAGGACAAATTAATATACTATTGTCATTAAAATACATTGTTTGGTTAACACAGGGCCGGCAATCCTTTTCTTGCGGCATTTGCTGGGGATTGATATCCGTAATATTTTTTATTTATTTTTTTTTTTTAATTAATTAAAGTTCAGTCAATTCATTAATTATGAATACTGAAAATAATGATCGTGTCTCGAACATCTTCCGTGGAAATGGCTATGAGGGATGGCGTGCAACTGTTATAAGCACCCTAATTGGTAAAGGCTGCCACTCCACAATTTTTCCTACTGCTTGAGAAACTAGTTATATCTACACCTCATCTGAAGAACGCCTTACATCCAAATGGCTTAAATTCTTCCAAACTCAGGAACGGGCAAAAGCCCACATTTTTGAAAGACTTGACAAAAGAATTCTTCATCATGTCAAAACTTGCGACGTTGTTTCTCAAATTTTCAAAATTTTGGATGCTCGATATAGAAACCAGACAGCTAATAACATCATGGTTTTAAAATCAAAATTTCAGTCCCTTCGCTTCTATCCTAGGAGAGGTACCATCCGTAGATTCTTAGAATATTTTTTTGACTATTGTGGAAGAACTACGTGATGCTAATTACCCCCTATCAGAAGCAGATGAAATTGATCAATTAATGATGTCATTACCTGAAAAATTTGATACTGTCTTTTCTGAATTTTTTCATTTAGAAATAGAAAAACTAGCTACTGTCAGACTTACAAAAATGATATTAGAAAAATGTGATCGTATTGAATATTCCAATAAAACGTTTCCCGGGTTTGATCAGCCCAAATCATCATACCAACCGATGAATAATAAAAGAAACTTTAGAAATTTTTGAAATAATAATAACTCCAATAACACAAATACGAATTATAATACAACTAGTTATCTTAATGATCACAAAAATAGTCAAACAAAACCAAATAGTTATCCTCCTAAAGATAACATTTCCCAAATGGATGTTACATGTTTTAAATGTAACAAAAAAGGACACATGTCCAGGACATGCCCTAATGAAACGTCTAATACAGGTAACACTCCTCAACCCCCTAATCAGAACAGTAGCTCGAAATCCCAAAATTCTACAAACACGAACTCCCAAAATAAACCAAATGATGAATCCAATTTTCGTGTTAAATATTCTATGATGTTGCATTCAAATCTTAACCATTTAAGTTTTGATGACATCGAAGATGAATTTCAATGGCCCAAGCCCCCAACAGTATCGAAATCTGTCCCCAAAAAAAACCAACTGCACACGATGTTATTAGATAATGGAGCAGATGACCACATGGTCAACGATCTTTCAAAATTAAGAAACATACGCAAAGTTGACAATACTCGTAGAGCACTTTGTGCTAAAAAAGGTGTATTTGTAAACCCTACTCACATTGGATCTATGTACGTCAACGTCTGCAATTCTAATGCAGAATTTTCCACTATTCACTTAAAAGAAGTATATTATGATTCTGATTTAAGCCTTGATATTTGGTCAGGCGCTAAAATCATGGAGTCTGGAATCTTCAAAATAATAACTGATACTGATCATGCAGACATCATAAATAAACAAACTGGTGAAGTCACAATAACCACTCCAAAGAGAGGTTCCATGTACTACATAGATTATGAGATAGTGGAAGAAGATGAAGAACATAAAGTCTATCAAGAGCTTGTGTGTATGCCTGTCCCTAGTACGACAGTAGAACAAGAAGATCATATAGATGATCTAAATCAAAACTTTGAAGAACAAACTGAGGCTGAAACTAGTAATCCACAAGGAGAGCAGGAAAACATTGACCAGTCTCAAAATTTACAAGATACTGCAGTGGAAGCAGTCAATAAGGAGGTTTATTCCGAATCAGAGGACGAATTAAACGGAGAGAGTGTCGGAATAAACAGGAAGCACAAAAAAAATATTAGCAAAACTAAAACACTCTGGCATAGAAGATTAGGTCATCTAAGTGGCAAAAGCCTCAAGGCATTATCTAAAGTAGTTGTAAGCATGCCCCAAAATTTGGTCTTTAAGGATGATGACTTTGCCACATGCGAAATATGTATAAAAGCTAAATCTACCCGAATTGGTCATCATGGTGTGAGAACTAGACCAACTAGAAGAATGGAAGTAATCTCATCAGACATCATGGGACCCTTTCAAGAAGCTTATAACGGAGAAAAATTTATTATAACATTTATTGACCACTATTCAAAATATACTCTTGCATTTCCTATATTGAGAAAATCACAGGCCTTTGATAAGTTTAAATAGTATTATTTATCATTCAATACTAAGTTCCCAAATGATCCCATCTCCGTATTAAGAACTGATCAAGCAAAAAAATGCTCCGATTCAAAGATGACACAATTCTGCTCCTAAAAGGGAGTCACTTTAGATGATGGTGTAACATATACCCCCGAACTAAATGCTATAACTGAAAGGCAAAATAGAACCCTACTCGAAAGAGTTAGAGCTATATTATACGACGCAAAAATTGATTTCAAATTATGGTCCACAATTGTACTAGCTGCCGCCCATATCATCAATAGAAGTCCGACCCGTGTCAATTTAGGAAACATTACCCCCTATGAAAAATTATACGGGACTAAACCCGACATATCCCATCTTCGAGTCTTTGGTGCTATTGCCTACAAACATGTTCCAATTGAACAAAGACAGCAATCAGCAGTCAAAGCCAAGAAGAATGAAGAGGAGCATCTTGACCCAAAGTTCCTACCCCGAACTATAAAAACTATTCTAATCGGATTTTCGAATGTAGGTTATCAGGTATTGGACCCCGTAAAAATGAAATCCTACAAATCCTGTGATGTTAAATTTGATGAGACGAAAACATTAGCCGATTTTACCTGTAGACCAGAGGAATTACAAGTGAAACCCTTAGAAGAGGAAATTGAGGCAATCTATAGGGTCAATGTACTAAAACAGGCCTCACTAGAAGACTCACAATTTATAGAAGATTGTATGCCAGTAAGCTTTAGTGATATATATCAAAATCCTTTCAAGAAAGAGTGGCTAAAGGCTATCAATGATGAGCTGCAATCAATGTCAGACCTTCATGTGTGGAAAATAGTAGATCGCCCACTCAACGTCAAACCTATTGATACACGTTGGATATTCACGGCCAAAGCCAATGAAAGAGGAATAATGTGCCCCAAAGCTAGACTCGTAGCTAAAGGTTTTATGGATCGATCCGAATACACCATGACAGAAATCTATGCACCTGTTGTGCAACTCTGGTTAATTAGGTGGATCTTATCCGTAACCAACCTATTAAACTTACAACTAGTTCAATATGATGTCAAAACAGCCTATCTCAACTCCAAAATAAAAAATGACATCTTCCTAAATATTCCCCTAGGTAGTAATGTTGACAAATCAAAATTGTTAAAACTCGAAAAATCCATCTATGGTTTAAAAACATCAAGTAAAAATTGGATTGAGTTACTGGATACTCATCTTTCAACATCCAATTTTACCAAATCCAAAATCGACAGATGCGTCTACATACGTAAAGATGAATCAGATGGCATTACATTTATGATAATTTACGTGGATAACATCTTACTAGCAACCAACCGTCCCGAGTGGATTAATGAAATAACCACCCACTTTGAAACACGTTTCACAATGAAAGTCATAAATAATCCATCTCACTTTGTAGGTTTCAAAATAGAAAGAAATCGTGAATCACAAATTATAAAGCTCACACAAAAACAACAAATCCAAAAGATTCTCCAAAAATTCAAATTATGTGATTCCAACCCTTCCAAAACACCCATGGAGACAGGCCTAAAGTTGAGCAAATCTGACGGAACCAATAACAAAGAATATAGATCAATGATTGGCGCACTATTATCTGTATCTAGAGGCACAAGGCCAGATATATCCTTTTCTGTTAATTACCTGTCAAGATTCCAAAATTGTTCTGATGACACCAAAAAGAATCATGTACGTCGAATCATCCGGTACTTAAAATCCACCATTGATCTTGCACTAGTCTATAGATCCAATTCTGAAGGCATATCTGCTTATGTCGATGCATCCTATGCCCCCGATATTGATGATCAACCTATAAATTTAACAGAATTAGAAAAAGGAAAATCTATAACTGGTTACTTAATTACCATGTATGGTGACCTTGTAAATTGGGGCGTTCATCGCCAAAACATTCATGCTTCATCATCCACAGCAGCTGAATTAATAGCTCTTCACGATTCTTTTGAAGATATTGAACTTGCTTGGCTCCTCAACCGTGAATTCTTCTCAATTGATACTCCTGTAACAGTATACGAAGACAACATTTCAGTCATACATGTCATTTCCGGAGGAGGTCAAAAACGTCTTCGAGCTCTAATGATTAAATGTTATGGACTTGCCCAAGCCTATAACGATAAAATCTTCACTTTCAAACAAATAGCTACCGAAGACCAATTAGCTGACTTACTCACAAAAGCCTTATCCAGTAAGCAGCACATTTCACTAACCCATAAAATCCTGGAATCCCCAAATCTTGATCCATAACATGTCATATCCAATATCAGATCCACACCTGTAATACAACAAAACATTTCACTTTAATAATTTAAAAAGTTCCATTTCGAATAAATTTATCTTACCTATACTTACCTTGTTTACTGCATGCTATTTATCTTATTACCTAAAGAAAAAAAAAATGCATGTTACTATATTTAATCTACCTTATATATATATATTAATTACTCAAAATACTTACCATACTCATCCAATTTAGTTACCATTTTTTTAATTTTTTTATACACACAATTTCACCATTTTTTATACATTTTTTTTTTATTAATATTATTTTTTTATGTAATAATTTAATTAAATGTAACAACTCATAAATTTTAAAACACTATTGTAACACCCACAGTTGTGATCGGTTCAAAAGATTGTAGGGGGGTGTTGAGACCACCAATCCTTCTCCCCTCTCACTCATACAAACACACGATTACATAAAATACATAATTTATTTCTATCTATTTGCGGCTACACTGCTCTACCACTTCCGCCGCTCATTCGTTCATTTCCGTTAACATTCATTTCTCTCTCATAAATGTACTTTGCTTAAATTATGTATCTTCTTCGAAATACACTCGCTTCTTGGATGGAACTTCGCTTAAATCTTCTTTTCTTGTTTCATCTCCAATCCTCATCCTCTATAATTTTTTCTCACACATCGATAAAATATCGATATTGGTTTACATGCATTTTCCATTTAACATCGAAAAATATAGATTTTTTTATATATCGAATTTTTATAAATCAGATCGATATTTATTTACATGTGTGGGGACTCAACGGTATGAGGTAAGGGGCTCGGACCCCTCGACGACAGTCGCCGCCCCAAAGGGCAGGCTAACTTATTCGTCTATATGACGTTAAACGAAACACAAAATATGTTCGATCGTAATTACCTGCAAGTACATGCAGGTAATGTACGAGTACCGAATCGTGACATCACCGAACAATGTCACAATCCGTACACGAACCGGCCAGCCATCTCTTATCATGGTAGGGGATGATGCGACCTGGCCGCCCTCACTGACGTACGTATTTTCCTACGTACGTGTGTTTGTGTGCGCGCAAATAAGCCGTATAAAAACCACCCGAACCAGCTCTAAAATTGCCAGTGTTCGGTCTGGTTCTGGCTTACCCATACGCTTGTATGTAGTGGCTGAACACGCTTAAATTCTGTTGAATTTCCTTCTGGTGAGAATATCTCTCACGACAAGGTATTCCACAACATGTATTTCATATTTAACATCGAAATCGAATTTTTATCAATATATTAAGTAGCTAAAATATTTACAGGAAGAAAATTGGTCGGTGAATAGTCAAATAATATGAAAATGTTATCACATTAATTGTAATCAGCTTCAGCCACTGATACTGATCACTAGTTTTTTAATTTTTCTGAAATTTGCCTTTCATATTTTTTCACTGGTCTATAATTCGCTCAGTTTTTAAGCGATAGCTTATTATGTGAAGAGAAGTTTTTTTTGTCTGAATGAATTGTATCATACCCATGCGGGATAAAAAGAGAAACTGAGGAAATGGGGAAACTTGAATTAATTCGAAAGGTTCACTTAGAAAATCATTTGATGAAATTAAGGATGATGCTCTAAAAGAATAATTACTTAACAAAAAAATCTTGACAAAAAATATTTTAATGAACCCACCAACCTCTGTCCCTAATCCTACCATTTGCTATGATTAATTTACGAATATACCTAATTAGTTTTGGGATAGTAAGAAAACTGAATATTTTGTACGAAATTCGTTTTCTATTTGAACAATATCGATGAAAAGAAAAAAACCATTGTAAATACCAAATAAAATCGTAAAAACTCTCCAAAATTCGAGGGTATGAGATCCACATCTTTTCTAATTTACCTTCTGACACAACCCTCCCCAACCCTCCGTCTCGACACCTTCAACATCACCATCACTGATACAGACACGATATGTTTAGCTGTCAAGCTTTTACATTTGGCTAAGAGGGAGCCAAAATCCTCTTAATTATCTACGCCCTTGATAAAACTATTCCCACCATTTATTTAATACAGTTTGTAGAATTTTATTTTTGAAATCTCACACAAAATTTGCAAAAAAAAAAAAAAATGAGAACACCTAAATAATTTAAAATGTGGGCGTATCACGTGAATTCGTGCTGATACGCCCGGTAATTCGCGTAAAAATCCTTCGATTCTAGTGTTTCATATTAAACGCTTTTGAGATTAGTCACTTTTACTGCTTTTTCGGTACCAAATTGTCTATGTGTCGGCAGCAAAATCAAATTTTTCCTCAACGTACTCATTTACTCAAACATAGCAAGTACTTATTTAAACAACTCTTCACACACCGAATGAAACAATTTTTTTTTCTAGCCAATAGTGCTAATCGAATTCATGTTTGAACAGCTGTTCGTTTCAAAATTAAGCAGTTACAGTATAGCTGTGAATTAATTTGATTATGTTGTATTAGAAACGAATGAACTTTAGCAAAACCAATTTATTGGTGCGTACGTCATTGAATTAAAAGCACTTTTCTTCTTTGCGTTTTGGTAAAAAAAAAAAAAAAAAAAAAAGTGAAAAAAAAATCATAACCTCAAAATTTTTTCTGGTACCTATCGGTAACCTATATTCAATCCTTTACTCAACTGCGAAAATTTTTCAACACGTTTGTATGTACTTTTTCTACTTTCGTGAATTCGATGAAGGAAATAATTTCGACAAACTTTCGACAATTATTTTGTTGTTGCCTGTGGATAGTTATCATTGCATCTGGCCTCAATGGTACTTATCTAATTGATTTTTATTAAAAATGACATTACGAGTGCTCCTGGAGAAACGTAGAATAAATATGACTTTTTTTTTTTTAATTTTCCGGCAAATAGGACAAGATCAGTCCCACGAATGCGAACGTCCTTGTGAACGAGACGCTCCCCCAAAAATCTGCAAGTACAATTTCGAAGTGGAAAAATATTGGGTGGGAAGTAAAGCGTGCTACAAATGTCCGTTTATGGTAAAAGATTGTTTTCGACTGGACTGTATTGCAGCAGACGGTGTCGAGCGACTTGTCTCCGTCATTAATAGGAAACTTCCGGCGGAATCAGTTCAAGTAAGAAAAAACCGAGAATGCGCTTTCACGATCATCTTCGACGGTTTACTCAAGTCTGATGATTGAAACGGTACTTAGATTTGCCTTGGAGATTCTGTTGAAATCGTCGTTCATAACATGATGAGTGAGGAAAGTTTATCCATACACTGGCATGGAGTTCATCAGGAGGATGGTACTCAATTTATGGATGGCGTAGCACTGATCACTCAGTGCCCAATTCCACCTAATACGTCGTTTAAGTACTCCTTCAAACCAACCCCACAGGGTACTCACCTTTTTCACGCTCATCTAGGTAGGTGTTCGCTATTAATTTTCTAACGAGCATTAAATTATATTTTTATTACTATAGTCTACTGTGTTTTTGCGAGAAAAAAGCAACGTAACAGGTCATTTAAAAATGAAAAATACTTCGGAAGTTGCCATTAGACAGTTTCTTTTTTTTTAATTTTAATTTGGCCAAAAAGAGGCAACTTTGAAACCATTTTGAGGGCTAAATGGGAAGAAAGTCTATTTGACCGAAAAATGTTGTTAAAATAATATTATTGTTTTGTTTTTTTTAATCTTTTCATAGAAATCTTAGATAAGATTCATTTAAACATGCCCAATTTGATCTAGTGTGCTTGATGATTCGATACTACATATAGACAAATGTTTTTCAAAATAAGCGATACCATCACCTGAGAGCTGCTAGAGCAATCCAAGGAGTGATAGTGGCTTCCGAAACAATTTTTCACTGCACATTTCTTTTTGTTCGCCTAGAGAAGGTAGATTTCTGTAGGGTATTTTGTGTTAAATCAATGCCTTTGAGAGGGAGAGGAAAGGGTACCAAAGGTGCAGGGCCGGAACATCTTTAGGGGGCCCGGAATGGCCTTAATTTAAAAATAAATTGTAATTTTTAAGTATAAACGGTGAAAAAGGGCGTCAGGACCAATCCATGAAGTTTTTGGGAGTAAATTTTTCGAAAATTTGAAAAAAAACCACTAAAATACATGTTTTAGAACCCAAAACATATCTAAAAAATTTATTTTGTAAGAAGAGCAAGCGAAATTGGTTTCTGAATTTATAACGCCTTTCCAAAGACAAATCCTGCAGCTAGAGCTAAGAGGGGCCCTTTAGTTTATTTCTCCTGACCCTGAAATTTCTCTCTGAAGCCTTGTGTTAAATAGTATACCATTTTGCAACAAGAACGCAAAGTGAGTAATCCTTGACAGGTGGCAATGTTTGCAACACAAACCACAGGCAAGTGTTGTAATTACTCGAGTTATGGTTGTTCACAATGTGCTCGAGTTGTGAACGCTATTTTTTGCAACACATGCAAATATGCGATTAGAGAAGGTATTTGGTTGGTTAATGGGAGAAGCTAAACACTTTCAAAGTGGGAGCAATTAAACGTGTTTTACCTTTTGTAGGTAGATGCTACCTATACTAGATTCATGGAACTTAGTAAAAAAATGGTTTGCATATAGGGTGATCAAATTGTATCTCAGTACCGGTAGCCAGCTGGTTTAATGCCTAAATGTACACAAAGTGTACTAACTGCTTAGGGCAATCATCCAAAGGCACTGTGGTGCCATATATGGACTGTGACATGCACTGTATCAGCGAGTACGTACTAATTTAGGTACTCGCCTTTTCCATTTGCCATTTGCAAGCAAATGTAGAAATGTATTGTCTGTATGAGTGCATACAGACAACGTATTTGTTTAAAGTACAATGCACTAATAATTTGGGTCGCTGACTTTGGTTTGTGACCCATCTGTTGACACAGAGCCAAGCCCTGTATGGAGAAGGTGAGGGAAACGTCCCTTCACTTTTCATTTTTGTTTCATGGTCAGAAATTCCTTACTTTAGGCATTGAAAAGAAAGACCTAATCGCGTATTTTTCAGCATGTGTTGCTAAAAGTAATTTTATTTTTAACGAACTTGAAAATTATGAAGGTTCTATTTTCATCAATTATACTTAAGTTTTTTTTTTAGTTTTTTTTATTTATGTACACAGGTTACTCAGAAACAGCTGAACTAATTTTGATTACTTATTAGGATTCACTTGAAAGTGAATGTCCAGAGGTAGTCCAATTAAACTTTTTTCAAGATCAGATCAATACTGCATCCAAAATTATTAATTCAACCAATTTCTGTGAAAATTGGTATCTTGGAATATTTTTGGTTACATATTACAAATCCGCTGTCAGATTTTTGATATTTAAAATTATAAATTCAATATGTTAGATTTTAGATTCTAAACTAAACTAATATCCGAGTGAAACCTTAGTAAGCATATAGGTATATAGGCATAATGGCGGATTTTATGTTGGGCTCCTTCTTTTCACATTTAGAAAATTAAAACTAAAAATTAAAAAGTAATGAAAATTTTTTTCAAAAAAATAAAACTGACTGAAAAAAAGATAAGCCTACATTACAAAAATTAGCTAAAAAGAACATTAAAAAGAAAAATTAACTTTTGAGGATATTACATCATCCATTTTTGATGGAGGATATTATAACGCACCATCTTCTATTTTTTTCATCAAAACTCTTCAAGTCGATAAGTTCCAAATTTTAAGCAATTATGAGTAGGTTAGTTGATTTTTTGTTTAAAATTTCGCGTCGACTTGAAAAATTTTGGTGAAAACAAAAAGATAGTGTTATAACATCCACGATCAAAACAATATGGTATTATAACATTCTCAGAAATTATTTTTTCCTTCTTAGTGCTTTTTTTAGTTCATTTTTTTAATGTAGGCATAGTGACAGTATAATAAGTTCTACAACCTTTTCTTCCAACTCTTCAATCCTAAAGTTTGAAGTTTCGAAATCAACTATCCCGAAAAACATCAGAGAAAAATCAAAATTATAATATATAACAAGATTAAATCTTTTTTTGATATCATTGGAGCAACTGAAAATCTAACATTTGTACCGTGAACGTAATTTTGTGAATATTTTCTGAAAAGTCAACAAAAAATACTATTCGAAAACCTATTATAAATCTTCTATAAAAATTCGTCAAATATGTTTTTCAGTTCTATAAAACATAGAATTTATAGACTAATTCTTTCCTTTTACTTCGCCTCTTACACTGTGACTACTGTTGGCTTTGTCTTCAGAATCTGGCTCCAAGAAAACGTTAAGGATATTATACTTGTATACCTATTTATCAAATTTCAGTTTCTGTGCTAAACATTCAAGGATGTAAAACATTTTTCTGAGGCTACCACCACTTTATTCGACATAACTATTATAAATGTAATAAAGTTTAATGCATTCTAGTACACGTACATTAATTTTATAATAGATAGGTAGTCCATTTAGATAAAAAAATTTATTGACACAACTGCACTTATCGTTAAACAATGTTTCGCATACCCAGGTAAATATATATCGAGAGCAGGGTTGGTCAAACTATGGATCACCACCCAAAATTAGATCCCCAGTTGATTGTTGGTGAGTCGCAAAAAGTTAGTTGACCAAAAAAATTGTAAGCATATATTATTGAATAAATTATCATGAAATTAAATTTAAAAAAAAAGAACAGTAATTGGTAATTCGTAAAAATGTTGGGATTCATACATAAACTTGTTAAAGATTGATTCGTCACTCAGTACCGTCAACCACTCATTATTTTAATTACGCCTTCAACTTTTTACTCTGTTCACAGTAGTATTTATGTATTTTGTTTGTCTTAAGGCTCCAGATGTAATAAAAGTGGACATGTTGCAAATTTTTGTAGCTCTTCGAAGTGGGATGGGGTTCTCAGAAGTTCTAGAAACTCTGATCTGTAGGATGCTGTAAGCGAATTACACAAAATCATTTCAATTATATTTCTAATAATTTAAAGATGAGTGAATGATGCATTTAACGTTGCAGTAGGTTACCTACTTTTTTCGAAGAAAATTCAACATTTCAACGTTTTTGTAAAGCAAATTTTCAAAACTAAAAAATAAATTATTAAAATTTAAAAAATGAACTAAAAATTCCAAATCTTGAGATTAAAATCTTATTCAATGAACATCCCAATTTTTTTTTACTAGCAAAAAAGTATCGAATCTTCAAATTAAAATTTTTGAGAGTTTTTGAGAGTTTTTGAAAACACACCTAAAAATACTTTCGTCAGTATACATTAAATTATGATGTTTTGAGAACAGCTAATACTTGCTCTTGGATAGGTGGAAGATACTTCATGCGTGCTTCACATTTAGCAGGTTTTTCTAATTTTAATTTTTCGTGGAACTCTTGGATTGCAGTCGAAAACGAAAACTGGGAACTAAGCTCTCCGTAACCAGGTGAAGCCCCCTCTAAAAAATTTAGAAGTATATAAGAGTTATTACCCAGTTTACAAACTGTGTAGAAAACTTAAAAATATCAGAGAATTCTGTTTAAATGGCTAGGCTTTTCTAGAGCATTAACCGGAAATCGAATAACAACGAAATATTGGTAGAATTTTAAAATAGAACAAAATCAACGTCTGTCCCTTAAGTTGTTTCTTGAGATCAATTTTAATAAGTTGATTTTCATAGAAAACCTAGGTGCTTAATTCAAAAATTTTCATTAAAAATTTTTCTGGTCAACCTATACCCATCCTGTAGCCATGTCCGCGTTTGGAATTTCATAATTATGTAAACCTACTTATAAGGGAATAGATCTGATAGGAATTTGTTGGCTATTGATTCGCTAGTTTCTGAGAAAATTAGAAAACAAAAAAGTCTCGGAAAATCGTTTTTAGCAATAAAAATTCAAAAGATTGATATTTTTGTTGGGACTGCCAATCCTCCCCCCTCACACCTGCGAACACTCTACTTGACATTTATAAACATGTTCCAAACTTGAACTTAAGGCTACACCGATTCTTGTTCCACCACTCATTTGTGATACTTCATAAATATTAGTTACATACATACTTTCTCGTACTCTGTACTTCATATAATTTCTTTATTATAATTACACACTTCTGAAATGTAACTTTGACATCTTTTTTATTTTTTTTTTTTTTTGCTAAACTGTGCATAACTTGAAAATTTTTGTTAAAGATATCGATAACTGTTGAGAGTTTTTTTTAATTTTTTTTATCTTAAACTAGCAATGAAATATCGATATATCAATGTTTGTCAGATATTGATAAGTATCGATATAGGTATTTATACATTTTTATCAAGTTTTTAGAATTTAGGTTTTTTTTTTTTGAATTAGTACAGATGAAAATTAGCAGGCTGGATTTTCTAGCTAAATATTACTGTACTAGTTTTTTTGCTTTAAATTAAACTTCAATCATAGAAATATCTATAACAAATAATGAGTTCTTTTTAGGCACCTACCCATAACACTTATATTTATGGAGAATAGAAAAAAAAACTCCAATCTGGCTAAAATCAACTTCAAAAACCTGGAAATAGCAACAATATAACCTGGGTAAAACAACTTCTTGCCACAATGTGACGTCACACTCCGTATTTATCACTGCTTCAATGGGAAGCATTGTACAGGGCCAGTCTATCTAGTGTATGGTCGAAGGTTTTATCTTAGTTTTGCCTGTGTTTTTTAGCATCAAAAACATATTCTATGATCATTAAATTAGACTAAAAAATTATTAATTTTAATATTTTTCAGCAAATTTTTCAAACAAAATGAATTCACAAACTCCAATTCTTTTTTTCAGGACTTCAAAAAAGCGATGGCTTATTCGGTGGATTTATAGTGCGCAAGCCTATAGAGGATGAATTTTATAAACATTTATATACTGATGATTTACACGAACATTTGCTCATTATAAATGATTGGATTCATGAGCCTATCTTGGACAGATATGTGTCTCATTACCAAGCCTTGGGCACAAATAAGCCAGACACAATTCTAATTAATGGGAAAGGCAGGTATAAAACATTTCACGATGAAGCCGGCAAAACAGTTTACACACCAGTGGCTAAGTTCACGGTGGCTCAAGTGAGTATCACTTTGAAGTACCATCCAGATTGAAAAGTAGTCTAAATCAGAAATAAATTGATACTCATAAACAAGCGCATCTCTAAATTATGTTTAATAGTCTGTGATACGAGCAACGTTTTCACTGAACCCGGATCAAGAAAGGAATGGGTCTACCCAGATTAACTGGGGGGAAAAAATTGTTTTTCTTCAACGTTGAGGTACCATGCCAAGTGAAATGCGTTAAAATTATATATTTCTTTTCATATGCCGCTTCCTCCTGGGTGTAAAAAAATATTAGAAACAAAAAAGTTGAGATTGCTTAAAAAACTGCATGGCGCACTGTCCAGTTTTGAATTCTGTTTGTCACATAACACACACACACACACACAAGCAGACATCCGTGGCAAGCTGACGGCGCTCAGCTGAATGTTTACACATTAAATATGCGAGGGGGGACCCTCGCACACCTTTTTTTTTGGTAGCTTCGTTTGAGCGCTTGCAGTTTTTACAGTAGTCTGTAAAATCTGTAACAAAAATTGCAGAAATGTGTTTGAGTTCTTGCAATCATATGTTCGAGCGCTTTTTCTGTATTTTACAGTTTTCAGAATCTGCATTTTGAATTAGTCACTCGAAAGGTATTTTAAAGTTTACAGATTTACAGTAGTGGCCAAACATTGAAGAATATTTGAATTTTATCAAGTGTTATCAAAACATTTTACAAAATTTCATAAAGTTATTCCACCATTAAAATATCATATCATCATCTTTATAAAAAATTGTTTGAGCGCTTCTTTCAGTGTTTCTGGACAATGTGCAAAAAACAGCGACAGTAAAAATTGTAATTTACAGTTTATTGTAAATGCTGGATCAAAGCTATTGTATGATTACAAATAATTTCTTAGAAAGAAAAAAATACTCAACTATGATGCAGCTAGAACTATTTAATAAGTTTATGTTAAAAAATGAGTTTTTAAAAGATAAGATTTTATTTATTTTCTTTTGCTTTACCTTCATACGATAAATATTATTTCGTTAGGGAAGGTTCGCTGAGGTATTGGTACCTATATTTTAAAATCCCAGCAGTGAGTAGGACAAAAGCTTATAAAAAGAGGTTTTAACTTCACATTTTCAATTTTTTTAATTTCTGTTTACAAAGTTTAAAGGGTTTGTTTTCTATACGACAGCAAACAAATATTTAAGTTTTTTTTGTTTTTTTTATATAAATAAAATTAAAATCAATAAAGAGAATGCAGAAAAATTTAATTGTCTCTTGATAAATAAATTAGAGGGATGCAGAATACTTTGTAATAAGTTGGTATCAAGTTAGTAAGTTAAAAATATTTTTTAATGTATAGTGTTCAATACATCATTTTTCGTTTCTACAATTTCTATACACTTTCTGAAAAGTTCTAAACATGACCCGGAAATGAATTTAAGTTTTTAAAATCAAAATAAATTGCGTCAACTGAACTTTGAAGAAATTGGGTTGAGAAATTCATTCCTTGTGATAAAATGATCTTCCGGTTGACATAAAAATCATTTTGAGACTACAGTAGCCATTCAAATTAAATGAAACAGAATATGAAAAAATCTCATTGAAAATCTTTTTTTTTCAATGTAGTTTAGTATCAAAACAATAAAAAACATTACAAAAGATTAATTTTAATTTAAAATGTAAACTTACTTAAGTACGTACAAAGAACAATAAAAATCGTCTTGATACATCAACAAAGAAAACAAAAAACAGAAAAAAAAGTACCTACCTATCATATTATAGTAGTTAATTCGTTTCAACAAGAAAATTCAGCTCATTTAGCATAGACGCTAATAGTGGTTTCAGGGTGGTACTTCCCTGCAAAAAATCAATGGACTTTTTTTTGCGACGATTTAATTTACTTTTCAATTTTTTTTTCTTTTATTCGCCTATCATAGTGAGCACCTACTACGAAAATATTGAAAAATTTCGTAAAATATAAATTGTAAAAATTTATGAGTTTTTTCTTCTTTTTCTTTTAGTCGTCAGTTTATTGGGGCTACGAGCCCCTCCCCCATTCCATATCCTATTTGCGCTGATGCCATTCAATCGATTAAATTTCTCATATAATTCTTTCGTTTTTCATCAAAATTGTATCTAACTAATTAAAATGAATAATTTTTCTGCAGGGCAAAAAATATCGAATGCGAGTGATAAACGCTGGAACACTTTACTGTCCTATACAAATGATGATAGATAATCATAAAATGAAAATCATAGCTACTGATGGATTTGATATCGACATGATTGAAGGTAATATCTTCAAAATAATCCTCAAAATATCTGATCATTTATTGCTTAGTATCGGAAATTTTTTTTAAACAAAGTGATGATTACAAAAAAAGCCATCATAGAAAATTAGAGGGACTCATCTCCCAAAACGTAACTCCCAACCCGTGGTAGATCAAGTAAGGTGGGTTATTACTGTTGGTGTTACTGTTATTGTTGTTGTTGTTTTTATTTTTGTTGTTTTCTTTTCAAGGAAAAAATGTTTTAAAAGATTTATTTTCTATACTTTCATCGTATTTTTATTTTATACTAAATATGTGTTATGCCGAGGGGATGAACACACATCACCAAAAACAGTGCCCTCAGCGTCCCAATATTTCACACTCACCAACTTATCTTTCACCTGTCAATGAGACATCGAGTTCAATCTTACAACCAAACCAGGTCCATTTAATCCAATGATTTGCCAGGATGGCCAGCCTGTAGCTCAAAAGTATTTACTACAAAGCTCGTTATACACATCAGGGCTTTCGCGAGACCATATGGCAGAATAGAAAACCGCCCAGGGCGACACATTTTGGGCAGTGGCAAAATTGAACAAAAAAGAGAGGATAAAATCTGGCGTAGCAAGAAACGCTAGAAACCATAGATTTATTCTGTACAAATACCAAACGACAAAATCTTAAGGGAAATTAATTTAGAAAAATTCAAAAGTTGAAACATGTAGACGTTTAATATGAATTATTAAGGAAATTCACAATAAATTGTATCGCCAAGTTATGTAGATAAATTACAAATTTACAAAAAGAATGAAATAAGAAGTTGGAGTGCTCAACAAATTAAAAAATCGCCAGCTTATTTCCACCCAGCTTCTTTGGTTCATCTCGAATTTATCTTCTCTTCTTAGCGAAACTTAACATTCTTCCAAATTATCCCTACACCTAAAATGTGTATGCTATATCAGATTGAAAATAAATTTGGCAATGCTCCAAATTTCGAGAATATTGATGAAATATTACGCATTTCAAAGCCATTAAACTACCAAAAATTCAACATAATCAGACTTATCGAACGAACCGTGCGGCCGATCCATACCAAAAACAATGAGTCTAGTCGTTATCCAGAAACAAATAAGAGTACCAAATGTGAAGAATATTGGATGATAATTGCGACCTGACTCATTCAATATCACTATAAAAAGGCAAAATCAAGCTTTTTCAAATATGCCTCGGTATTTACTATTTTGCGGTAAAATGCTATATATTATGAATCCGTTACAGCTTTCAACTGAATAAAATTAGGCATTATACGCTAGGTAAGTATCTCCATTGTGCAGCGGCACGCCATCTACCAGATTTTTGTTTAAGAAATGGGATGCCTTATCATTAAGTTAAAGTGGGGTGATACCACTGAAATGCAAGATTTTTGGTTTTTTTCACTCTCAGCTGTACCCATGTTATCGTATTCAGATGTATAATAGCTCGTCTGAATTGCGCATTCATCCTCTACAATTTGATGGGTGAAACATAAAAATCTGACAATAATTAGGTTTTGAGTTATAAGGAAAAATATATTCCAACCTCAGAGTATCAGTATTGCCCCGGATCTGGGGTAATACTGTTATTGTCTTTCTTGTCTCGTATATAACCAATACAATCTTTCTGGGGCAATACCATTAATATACATACAGTTGGCTACATAATGCTTTTTGGTTCATGAGAACTGACTGAAAATTGACAGAGATATGAGACAATGAAATTAAAAGATTCACCATTCACATTGATTATTTGACCAACAAAGTATTTTGTTTCCTGTTTGCTTTTTTTACTTGTGTACAAAAGACAAACCAAAATGAATCAATTTAAGGGTATTTCACCTTCAACCATTGAAACATCTGTAAAAAATCATGAATTAAAAATTTCAGTAAGTAACGTAAGTTGGCATGTAGGATAAATTTAAATAATGAATAAAGTTTCACCTTGCTCATTTCCAAAGTCATTATCTTCATCATTGCTAAAAAGATATGAAATAAACAAAAAAAAAGTAAAAAAGAGGAAAAAAGGTAAGAATAAAAAAAACACGCACTTGTCATTTGTATATAATATCAAGTTTCCAACCAACCCATTTCTTATAACTTTTGCCACCAGGTGACGCTCTCTGAGGTGCTTACCTACCATATACAGACAATCCGCATCACTCTCCGACATTTTCTATAATTATAGAATTTGGCCAGATTTTATCAATATTATTCGTTAGTCAAAATCAATAAACCATCAAATACTAATAGTCAAATTAATTCAAACGTATTATTAATAAATATAACTTAATATGAAAAAGTTTCAATCATTTCAAGCAATTTTTTTTTTTTATTCAATACCTACTATATACACGACAATTTATTTTAATTAAAAAAAAAAAATTGAAATTAAGTTACTAAAATTTTTTAATGTTATATTAATTTATTTTATTAAATAATATGTTTGAATTAATTTGACTGTCAGTATTTCATGGTTTATTGGTTTTAGCTAGTGAATAATATTGATAAAACTTAGCCAAATTCTATGATGAAATTTTAGAAAATGCCGGAGAGTGATGCTTTATATTAAATTTAAAAATCTTCTCCTCTGAAACATAAAACATTTATTTTACCCGATACACTTTTATACTCTCCTACAAGCTGCGTCTATACCATCCATTAAAGTCGTATAACTTAATATTCAAATTCGACTCCTTTTGTTTAAAAAGTCAAAACGTGATTCATTCTGTAAACAAAATAAAAGGAATCTAAAACTAACAGCTGCAAAATGGTTCATTTTTTTCTACCTCTCAATAATTATTACTTTCCCAGACCCTCTCTTCATTCCTTCCTTACTCTCAAGAAAATAACAATTCCACTAAAATGTTTATTGGTCATTTTCGTACTTACTTGCTTCAGTATAATTGAAATATTGTGTTAGGAAAAGAGACAAATGACAACAATATAAATCTCTAAAAAATGATTACTCCTCCTTATCCTCACGTACACCTAAGTACCTATTCTCAAAATCAACGATTTCAGTCTTATGTTTTGAACTTTTTGCAGCTGATTCACTAGTCACATACAACGGTGAAAGGTGGGACTTTATATTAGAAGCTAATCAAAATGCGGATAATTATTGGATCAAATTCAAAGGATTACAAGATTGTAACGAAAAATTCAACAGTGCTTTCAACGTTGCTGTACTTCATTATGACCGTGCTGACGATTCCTTGCCCAATTCGGAAGTCACCTATGAAAAAATTGTTTCCAGAGGAATTGTGAGCGAACTAACTTCACATAGATTTTGAGGAATGGACACATTGTATCAGTGAAGGGGTGATGAGAAAATCTGAAACTACTAGTTTTTATTCAAAGATAACTCAAAATTATCACATCGATTTGAAAAGAATAAAGTGGGACCACCATGGGATCATCTTCTATTATTTAAAAAAAAAGTCATCATAATAGGTGCCCAGGTTGAGAAGATATGCTAGAACAATCTGAAATAAGAAAAAAAAAACTGAGGTACACGAATTGAACTGATAATCTTCTCCTTTTTTTGAAGCCGGTGAAAAAGTGAAAAAAAAAACAGTCAGAAACAAGAACAAAAACAACAAAAAACGAAAGAGTAATAAAAATAAAATTCTCATTGCGCCACGAAGAGAAACTACTGCAAAATTCCGAATGCAGTTTTTCTGCTACTTTATAAAACAATAAATTATATTCTTCTCAGATAACTTAATGCAGAAGTAATATCTTGCCGAATTCCACAAGACAAGATTCATCAACCCTAGCGCCACATTTAGTGTCATCGATTTCGTTTTTTAGCTCCATTAAGTTTTAACCCTAGGATAAAACAATAATTAATAATTTATTGTAGAATGTCGGAATAATTTCCGGGGGACCAAATAAGGGCAATTCAATTTTTTGTGGAAGAATGGGCACGTTACCCATCTTTCGGTTACTCCCCAGAACTCTAAACATGCAAGCGAAAATAGATTAGGTGTTGTTGAGTCCATTGAAGAAAGTAAGAATTTTAATTCCTGCAACAGTTATCTACTCACTTTCCAGAACGTTTGTAAGAGGAGCCTGGAGTGTTTGGGCTCCGTCGGCTAAGAAACAAAACCCAACGCTTTTCATCTCATCAGAGGGGCTCCACCGCTGGAGCCCTCAGAACCTGGCTATTGTATAGCATGGAACATACTAGTCACTCTAGAAGGAAACTAGCCCAAGTCCAAAAATGATATTTTTCAGGAGAGTGAAAAGGAAGTTCAGAATGTTGATATTTTTCAGTTATTGCAATTGGATGTTGAACCAGTTATATTATATTAAATAAGAGGAATCAAGTAAGAATATTTTTCACAAAAAAATTCAAATTCTATTATATTCCTCCAAATTAAGGGACTTAAGATGTAATATTGAACAAATTTAGATTCCAGTGGTATCTTATGTCCCACATAAGCGACTTTTTCACACTGAACACTGAATAAAAATGTTAGTGAAAAAGTAGCTTATCTTGGACTTGAGATAGTTTTACACTAATAAAATAATCAAAAATTGGAGTTAAGTAACTTCTGCATGAACTAATTCTTTCATTCTAGAAAAAAGAGTAGCTCAATTTGAACTTGAGATAGCTCTGCACAAATAAATTAGAAAAAAGTGGAGTTAAGTTACTTCTTCACGAATAAATTCTTTCACACCCTGACTTAAAATAATATGCATTTGGTGTTTATTTCAATTTATAAACAGTATGGACTTGAGATAGCTTTATCAAATAATAGAAGGCAACACGAGGAGAATTTTGGTATGCATAACAAAAAAATAGCATTTTTGGACTTAAGCTAGTTTCCTTCTGTGGCTTGTTTGGTGTAGGTAGATGCTACCTACATGGGGTTCATGGAACCTAAGGAGGAAGACAGTGGTTTACGTGCGGGGTGACCAAATTATTTCTCAGTACCGGTAGCCAGCCGGTTTAAGATGCCTTACCATACACTAAGCGTACTTCCTAACTGGGGCAATCGTCCAAAGGCGATGCGGTACCATATAAGGACCACAGCACGTATACTGTCAGTGAGTATGTAAGTATTACATACTCACTTGCTTCAGTTTACCGCTTTAACGGTAAACACAGAAACGCATCGTCTGTATGAGTGCATACACACGATGTACTCTGTTTAATGTGCAATGCACAATTAGTATGGGTTGCGGACTTTGGTCTGTGACCCGTCTGTTGACGCAGGGCCGAGCCCGAGGGAGGCAAAGAGGGAAACATCCCCACAGCCACTCCCCCCTAGTATTTTTGCACAAAAAGACTAAGTCCCGTCATACTCTAAAAGTTGGGGGGACGTTGGACTGATGATTGTCCTGTGGGATTACGTCCTCTATAAGACCTAGCTCCTCCAAAGAGGATGTCTCGGAGGGCCTGGCCTAAGGCATGGCCAGTAAAAGTCCACGTATGATAGTTGAGGATCCTCCGTTGGTTATAATTAGCACGAGATCGTGCTCCTCTCTTTTTATTTTTGTGCCAGATCGCCTGGGTGGAGTTCCTGGAATTCATATTTGGAATAGAATTCCGTTGTTGGACGAAAGGCTGGAGTTGGGTTTCCAGTCTATGGACTGTGATTTCGGAGTGAGAAGGCTGAAGGCTCCTAGATGGGTCCACGTCCATGGGGGTAATCATGGATCGTGAAGCATCCGAGGTCTCGCCGATGGGAAGGTGGCAAGGAAGAGGTTGGGTCATTTCAGCCAAGACTGAACTGACCTCAGACTTTGGAGTGGAAGTCAGAGTGAGATTGCTCGCCAAAGTGGAAAGTTGGGAAAGCATGATGTCATGCTCCTGATTGTTCTGTTCCTGCTCTTCTGCGAAGAGGGCTTCCTCATAGTCGAGCAAAGGTTCAGAAGGATTAATGGAAGACATAATAGTGGAATGCAAGTGTCAATTAAGACAAAGTAAGAAATTTTCAAAGCAATTTTAGCACAGAAATAAATGGGTGTTCGAATTGAACAAATTTTACATGAAATTAGAATGCGATGTTGCTCGGAGCGTAATCGACAAACGAATGATTTGTGTATCGCTCTTAGCTGTTTCATTTGGTACGAATTTGTCGTCAAGTTTATCATAATTCATCTCAGTATAAAAGATTTAGTATTTTCCCAACATTTAGAAATTCCCACGTAGAAGATTCTACGTGCAAAATTCGTTGATTTAAATTACCACATGCTTTTATGTGGGTCAACGTATTCAAGTGAATAAACTTTTATTCTTTTATATAGGTCAATGCGATAAGGAACAGTGGTGCGATATCCTTATCGCAAAGTACGTTGTGGTATGTTCTGCGATAAGGATGTGTGTCATTGCAGTTGCACCGTTTCTCATTGTTCGTCAGCTGATTTTTGTTTTTATAAAAACGCACGTGAATTTATTTTGAATTTCACGATAAATGTTTTATTTTCGAGCTGATTTATTTTCGCATTTTTCTTCTCTGCGTCTAGGTTCGAATCCTGGAAGTGGAAGATTTATTTTTTGATTTTTATGACCATTTTTTGATGTTTTAATTTTGTTTAATCTTCTGCTATGGTTTGATGCAGGGGTTGATGGTGAATAAATTTATTTTGCTTTTTATTTAACCATTTATTTTTCTATGGTTTGGGAATTTGGTGGTTTTTGTATGAGTGAATTTTGCAATTGTGATCATGTTTCGGTTTAGCTACTTTTGGTGTTGAGCTAACCTTTCTGATCTACGACTTGGAATTTGGTTTTGTTTTTTATAACTACCTTTAGGTCTGCCACTTTTATTGGGCTTTATAGGCGCTTTTGGATCGTAGTAATATTTTTGTACATTGTCATCGAATTTGACAACTTTTTTAGATTTGATTTTTACAGCTGTATTTTCCAAATTTGGTTTGAGTACATCGCTATGCATTTCTTGTACTATTTCTGGCTGTGTTAGTAGCTTTTAAGTGTCGGTATTTTGTTCGACAATTTCTTGTGGATCTTTGACTATGCTTATGTCAGTATCCATTTCATTTTCCTTGCAATTTTTTGTGACATTGACTTTATCATCTGCTATTAAAAATGCAGGTTTTACACGATCTATTAAGACTTTTTTCTCTTTATCGGCTATGAGTAGGGTGAATGTTTTTTCTGTTCTATCCACTACTTTATAGGGACCGGTGTAGGGTTTCTGCAAAGCCTTTTTCATCCCTTCTTCTCGTAAGAACATGTGCGTGGTTGTTGCGAAGTGTCTCGAGACATAGGTTTTGGGTTTGCCATGAGTTGCAGCTTGTTTTAAAAATTGACTTGCGTCGTCTTTTATGTTTTGTACTAATGTTTCAGGGCTAATTTCTTTGGTTTCATAGAAAAAATCCCCTGGTAAGCGCAATTCCTCACCGAGTGCTAATTGAGCAGCTGAGTGTCCAGTATCTGTTTGCAAGGCTGATTGGAGGCCTAATAAGATGGTTGGTAGCCTATCAATCCATCTTTTGGTGTCGTGTGCCATAATTGAGGCTTTTAGAGCCCTATGCCACCTTTCCACTTTCCCGTTAGATTGTGGGTGGTAAGTGGTGGTGGACCAATGTTTAGCACCCAAGGTCTTTACTAGCTCGTTGAATATTTGGCTTTCAAATTGTTGACCTTGGTCTGTAGTTATGCTTTGGGGCACACCTGTTGGGGCTGACATTTCTGTGAGTGGAATTGCTTCGGGCCAGCGAGTAGCTCGGTCTATAATGGTTAGCAGATACTTGTAGCCACGAGAAGGTGGTATAGGACCAACTAAGTCTACGTGAATATGTTTGAATCTGTCAGTATGTCTGAATTTCCCAAGTTTTGATTTCGTGTGTCTGCCAACTTAGACAAGCATGGGCCCAGTTGTTGCAATCTTTTTTTATGTTGGGCCATACAAATCTCGAGGTCATTAATTTAGTCGTACTCCTAGGTCCAGTGTGCGATAAGTTATCAACACTGTCGAACGCCATTTTCCTATATTTTTGTGGAATATAGGGTCGTTCTTGACCTTGGGACACATCACATGTTAACATAATTTTTGTGCCAGGGAGTCTTTTTTGTCTCAGTTGTAGACTTGATTTGTCTGAAGATATCAATTTTAATAATTCTTCATCCCCTAGCTGTTCAATGGCTATTTCAGCATAGGGTAACTGAGATGGCACTGAGACAGATTCTATTCGGCTCAGAGCATCAGCGGGTGTATTTAATTCCCCTTTTATATACCTGATGTCTGTTGTAAATTAGCCTATGAATTCTAAGTGTCTCATTTGCCTTGGCGATGCATGTTCTGCTCTCTGCTGGAATGCATGTGTGATAGGTAGGTGGTCTGTATACACAGTAAAAGTTCTACCTTCTACATTATGCCTAAAGTGCCTGATTGCAGCATTTATCGCCAATAGCTCCCTGTTGTACGTACTATAATTTTTCTCAGCCTTAGATAGTTTTCTCGAGAAGAATGCTAAGGGCTGGTTTTGATCATTGTCAATTTGGTACAATGTTGCACCAATTGCAAAGTCTGACGCGTCTGTTGCTATGCATAATGGCAGACTGTCATCTGGGTGAGCTAATAATGTCGCGTTAGCCAGCATATTTTTGACATTGTCAAATGCTAAGTTGGCCTCATCTGTCCATATGACAGGAGTTTTGTCGCATTTTTTATTTGTTTTGATCAAATCGAATAATTTGCCTTGTTCGGCCGCTGCGTTTCTTATGCAACGTTGATAGAACTTTGTCATCCCTAAAAATCGTCTTAATTTAGTGACTTTTTTTGGTTTAGGGAAGTTTATTATTGGCTCAACCCGGACTTTTTGAGGGGCAATTCCAGGAGAAGTAATGTTGTACCCGAGAAAATCAATATTTGGTTTTGCATATTCGCATTTACCGGGATTGATAGTTAAACCGGCAGCGTGCAGACGCTGTAATACGGTTCTCACTTTCTTCTCGTGCACTTCAATGCCTCCACTGGAGCATATGCAGATATCATCTATGTATGCATAGGCATATGGTATGTCTCTCAATACACCATTTATAAATCGCTGGAATGTCTGAGCAGAATTTCTTAATCCAAATGGCATTCAAAGATATTCGAAGAGGCCGAATAGAGTTATTAGTGCCATTTTTTCAATATGGTTTTTAGCCATAGGTATCTGGTGGAAAGCCCAATTAATATCAATTTTGGTAAATAGATCTTTTCCTTTCATGTTTATATTGAAATCCATGATATTAGGAACTGGATATCTATCTGGTTTTGTTTGAGCTTTTAGGCGTCTGTAGTCACCTACTACTCGCCATTTTCCACCTGGCTTAGGGATGATATGAATGGGTGAGCTCCATGAGCTATTTGAGGGTCTACAAACTCCTTCTTTTACCATTCTATCGAATGCATCCTTAGCTACTTTTAATCTATCTAGAGCTAAGCGTCTTGCTTTTGCTACGCAGGGTTGTCCTACAGTTTCTATTATATGAACTGTGTCATGTTTATTTGTAGGATTTGGATTAAAAGTTGGTTCGGTGATACCAGGAAAATCTGTCAATATATTGACAAATTTATCATTTGGTTGCGTGCATGCATTAATTATATTAATTATTTGATAATTTTTAGTTTTTCCTTTTATGTGTTCACCGGTTGTGGAGTCTATTAATTGTTTATTTTTAAGATCAATCAATAGTCCATAATAGGCTAAGAAATCTGCTCCTAATATAGCGTATTTGACATCAGCTATGGTGAAAGTCCATTTCATTGGTTTGTTAAAACCTATATTTACTTTGCATTTTTTAATTCCATATGCAGAGAAACTATGGTTGTCTACTGCATTTAATTGGGATTTCGGAGTGTTATTCTTATGCTTGATCTTGGCTGGCAGTATGCTTATATCTGCGCCTGAGTCAGCAAGAAATTCCCTCCTTTTTGACCTGTCCTGTATGAACAGGCGGCAAGAGTAGTTATCTGAGGGGTTGGTTGCCGCTGATACGACCCCTCTCTCTAGTTTGACTTATTGGGAGATTTTTGATCGTCTCTAACCTTATGCAATTCCGTGAGCAATTCCTTTTTCTTTTGCTCATCTTTGATCATCCTTTTGGCATAGAATCGGCAGGTGATTTTACAAGTCCTGGCATTTTCTCCCTATTTATTATGGTGGAAGCAATAGTCTATACGCCAATTCGGATTTTTGTATTTGGGTCTAGATTTAGACCTTGGTGGTGTTCTGCCAGGGCAGTTTTTTCTGCTATTATTTCTGCGGTCACGAGATCTAGAGTCTCGTTCTCACCAATTTTGGTTTTTTGAATGGCTGTTACAGTTTCCGCTGCTGTTGGTGTTTTTATGTTCCATTTTCAATGCAGCAATTTCGGCTCTAAGTTCCGCTATTTTGGATTTTTCCACTGAGATGGCACTGATTGCAGTTTTACTTGTGTATTCCAGTGCCTGTTCAGCAGCTTTGGCCAAATTTATCAATGCCTCATCACTGGTAGCATTGGTGAGATTTAAAGTTCCAAGTGATTGCACAACTGATGTAGGTAGTTGTTGGCAAAATTGGTCAACTATTACTAAGGATGATACATGGTTATCCCCTTTTTTCATAAGTTTTGCCATGAATACTGTGGGCTTGTCGTCTCCGATGGACATGCCACTCATCAGTTCTCGAATTTCCTCTCGAGCGGTTATGCCAAATGCAGTTCTTATTTTATTCTGGAACCAACTGTATGAATCCTCTGCTTTGTCAGGACATTCCATGATGTCTGGACAAGCTTTTATGATTTGTGCAGGCATATTTCCACACAATTGTCTATATCTGTGCTCTCGAGGAATCTCCTCAAGTTGGAAACAGCCAGTCAGTTGAATGAACCAAGTTTCTACATCCTTTGGGAGAAACTCTGGTAGTTGGATCCGTTTTTTGAGTGTGTTTTTGGCTTCTTCGACCTTCTGTTTGTCATATTCCGATATTGCCGTGGCTACGATCTCTTTCATATATTGATCAAACAGCTTTTTCTATCTGAGCCTGTTTCTCAGCCAGTAACCTACGTTCTTTTTCCTCTGGATTTTCAGTCGAAGTTCCAGGCATTTTAGTTTCGTCGTTTTTCAGCATTATTTTTCTTATTATTTTTCTGTTTCTTAATTTTTGGAAATCCAGCTTAACCGAATTTGTAGCAGAAGTTATTGTAGGACTATTTCCTATCTAGCAGATGTATATGCATGTTCTACCGAGAATTCATTGACCCATCCGGTTTATGGGGCAACATTTATTTGGTATAGGGGGGTAAATTTTCCACTCCGTAGTCGACTAATAGTCACCTAAGTCACACCAGCTATTTCTAGCCAATGAAAAAGTCGCATCTAAGCCGCACTTATCAGCAGAGCGATTTCTCGCTTGTCTAGCATTTTCACACCTGCACCACTGTAGCAACGTCGAGGTCACCACTGTGGCTTGTTTGGTGTAGGTAGATGCTACCTACACGGGGTTCATGGAACCTAAGGAGGAAGACAGTGGTTTACGTGAGGGGCGACCGAATTATTTCTCGGTACCAGTAGCCAGCCTGTTTAAGATGCCTTACCGTGAACTAAGCGTACTTCCTAACTGGGGCAATTGTCCAAAGGCGATGTGGTACCATATAAGGACCGCAGCACGTATACTGTCAGTGAGTATGTAAGTATTACATACTCACTTGCCTCAGTTTACCGCCTCAATGGTAAACACAGAAACGCATCGTCTGTATGAGTGCATACAGACGATGTACTCTGTTAAATGTGCAATGACAGACGGGTCGCAGACCAAGCCCTGAGGGAGGCAAAGAGGGAAACGTCCCCACACCTTCTAAGGTGACAAATTTTTGCTTTTTATTCTTCACGTCCTTCACTAAACTTTCGTCAACCACCAACGATCAAAAAAAGTTTCCAAGTCTATATTTTTGGCGTTATCAGAACTGACATTTTTCGAAATAACTCTCCCCCTACCATAGCTTAAACACGTGAGTCATAATAGCTTGATGTAAAAAACAATAGTGTGTCCTCACCAAAGCTTTTGAGGCGGTAATTGGGTGGAGGCAGAAAGGATCGGAGAAAATATGTGAACACCCCTCCCCCTACAATGAAACCTTGCTCAGAAATCCCACCCATCTAATTTCCTATCAGTCATCATAAAAAATTAAAAATAAATAAATTATACATTTACAGAAAGTTAATCCAGTAAATGTACCAACCGAAGAGAGAACCAGTTTAACAATATCCGAATTGAAGAGTGTTCTGAAAGATCCAACTTCTGATCCAGCTCTTGGAAAGCTCGAATTAGAGCCTCTAATTTTTTCTTTTGATTTTTATCCTATTGATAATCCAATATTTCATAAACACAATTTATATGGGTTTAATCAAGGTTAGTTATCTATTTAATTAAGTTATAGCAAACAACACTTACTTGAAAACCTCAAATCAAATTTAATTTATCGAATTTAATCAGATTTATTATATTTTTGATAGGTTTACAATACTAAGATAGATACACTTTCTTTTTTTATTAGTCCCCGAGGAATATCAACGATTAACTCCACAAGTCAATCATATATCAATGAAGATGCCATCTTTTCCACCATTATCTCAGCCTGAAGATATAAAACCGGACACATTCTGCGATGAAAGACAAAATAAAGATTGCACAAAGGAATTTTGTTGGTGCACCTATTTGAAACCATTGCCAATGAATACAGTAGTTGAGATGATCCTCATCGACGAAGGTAAAATAATTCTATACAGTATTTTCACGGCGTAGACAAAAGGTGTTCTAGGATTGAGAGCTCTAAACACTTCTTAACTCCGAAAAAAATTTGAAATAATGAGGGTTTATTAGTGGGGTGGTATTTTGGTGGGTGTAGGGGTCACAAGGATGGTCGTGGGGATTTGTACTATTGTACAATCGAGCTATCTATCCCTTTGGTGATCATCATCAGGTGGGTCAAATTTCATTTGTAGCGAGTACCCCAGTAGTAGATAAATAAAAATTGTTGAATGAACATTGGTTCACAAATCAAAAGTGAAATAAATAAAGGCCTACAAAATGGAATTTCAATTAAATTTTAGAAAAGCATAAAATTTTGAAAATTTTTCGCCTACACTAATAATAATTATCTGATCATTTCAGTAAACAAATCTGTGGTTATTTTCAAGAAGCTGATATGTCACTTTTTGGTAGTTTTGAGTTAAGCATTTGGTATGATGGAAGAAAACTGACTCTAGAAGCTGGCAAAAGATGATATCTCAACTGACCATTCTTCACCATCAAATTTGCTTTAAAATATAACTCTCAGCCAAAAATTAATACTTACTAAAATAAACCTAATATGTTATTGATTTCTCACTAATTGCAAGTTATTTTTCACCAAAATATCATATGTCACCTGCCAAAACTTGATACATCACCTACTAAAACTTGATATATGTCATGGAATATTTCTCCACTTACTGCATTTTTCAACCATCTACTCACTCCCTCAAAACACAGTTTCATCGCTTCATACTGTTATTTACTTAATTTCCTGAATTTACACTCGTAGGGAAATTTTCTTTTTAGTCTCTTGAAAAATGACAAGAAGTGACATATTATTACTTTTCAAAAGTAACCACAGAAATGTCACCAATAAAACAAGTTATTTCTCAAAAATAAATGTCATACAAGGTTGTTACTCGATAAATTGCTTCTTTAACTCGACATACTTGGCATTATCGACCAAGTATATAACTTATGTGCAATATCAACTGCCTTAGGCAATATTCAATTAAACATTTTGTTCACTTTTCAGGGCTTAGTCAGTTTAATGTTTCACATATACAACAGTACTATCAGTAACACACCTTTCTCTTAAAATAAATTGGTTAGGAAAAAAATAATGTGGAACACATTTTAATAGCTGTCAAATGCAACACCAGTACTAAAAAGTTATTATTTAATTTTGTAACTGTTAACGTAAATTTATACAACTGAAAATAATCATCTACTTCAAAATCTAAACAAAAATTAACTTTTGGAAATAACTTCCCACCCTTCCACATTAGAATTGCTAGCACATTGCAAAAAATTATAGTTGATATTTTTTGAAAATTTCTTAGTTATTGGTTCAAAATCAAGCATTTTATAGCCAAAATAATACCACAAATAGCAGAACTGTAAATACTGTCTATGCAGCAATATGTTAGAATAGTTTATAATAAATATTTGATCTGATTTACATTCCTATTGGTCCAAAATCAGGCATTTCATAGCCTAAATAAAAATAAAAATTTAATTCCTAGAAGTAGCCTACAATCGATCCTCATCAAAATTAAGAGCAATTTATGATAAATTATAATAAATAGTTGTTTTGAATTTTGTAGCTATTGGTTGAAAATTAAAATTTTATAGCTAAAACAAAAGAAGTACCATACATCTAATTTGTAACAAAATCAATAGTCAGGTTGTTGGCTAGTACTATAGTTTGTTTCAAATTTCATGACTATCGGACAAAAATTTCACCCTATACTGTGGTAGCAAGAAATTGGCTTTTATATATAATTATAAATATATATGTATGTATATATATATAGGTACTAGTTGCCAGTGGTGTCAGATTTGCTTGACAAAAGCCTTGGACCTCCAAACGTAACCCTGAGCTAAATGTTCACTAATATATTATATTATAAAATCTAAAAATGAAAAATTCTTCACTTCTTGGGCTCAAAGAGGGTTGAAAAATTAGTCTAATGATTAGGGAAATTATTTTTGTGCACTAAAAACATCAAAATAAGCGCTTATAATAAGCGGTTAAAATCTAAAAAAAAGCATTTTATATACGCTAAAAACCTGAAAAAAACAGAAAAAAGCACTATAAAACTGTACCGTTATGGGTATCAAAATGTAGGTATTTTCAAAGCGCTATCAAAGAACCTAAAATAAAAGAACAAAAAACCATTGAACATTTATTTTTTTCAAAAATACAAATTCATCGACTCATCGTCTTTAATTTTTCATTCAACTTATGCTTTGAAATATGCAGCTATCACCATGTGCTCTTTTTCAAATTATCGACTAAAAATGATCGCCGGTTATCCAGAAGGAAACTTTTCAGCATACTGAAGGACCTCTCTACGTCACAAGATACTAACGGTGCATGTTGAAAGTTGAGTAGCTCTGCTGGCGACATATCTTTGAAAGGGTAGAGATTTAAAGCTGCCTCCTTTTTCTTTGCTAACAACAGAATTTTCTCCAGATCTGGGTTTTTATTTGAGACGGATATGATTTTATTGGCAACTAATTGGTGCGGCACACTTGAGAGGAACATAGGTGTTTTCCCAGATCTCGGCTGCTTCTTCCAACTCGAAAGATCAAAAATTTCAATTTTTTTTCATTTTGTTGGCTGATTTTTGCCGTTTTTTCTCAAAAAAGCTGTAACAACCTGAAAAAAGCTCAAAATAAGTGCTATTTTGACGTTTTTTGGCTAAAATAAGCGTTTCTAAGCATTTATACCCAAAATATGCGAAAATATGCGCTATAAAATTTCACCATTCGTCATAGAATTACACAAAACACAAAGAAAATTGTGATATGCGGTATCTAGTGCAGCAGGAAAAAATATGCAATATCATAAAAATAATTGCCTTACTAATGATAAAATTAACATAAAATTATAATTCAGCACCTCAAAAAACATGTCCAATGATATATCACACCATGAAATTTGAAAATAAAAAATTGTCCCCTTTTTGGCCTCAGTGAGGATCTATGAATGGATCTAATGATAAAATTAACGTCAAATTCAAATTCAGTGCCTCAAAAAACATGTTCGATGATGTATTACAGACTAGTAAAGTATTACATAAAAAAATCTAAAAATAAAAAGTTTTCTTGGGCATGCGCACACCTGAGATATATAACAAAATAGATGTCCAACTCTCTATATGTGCTGTGGTGCAAAAATGTGACAAAAATCTTCAAATATTATCATCATCATCGTCAACAAAAAGTCAACTTGGTTTAATATTTTGCACAACCAAAACTGTCCATATTTTGTATTGAAAACAGACATCTCTATACCAATACACACACACTTTCAAACTATGACAAATGCGCAGTAAAGTAAATGAAGATAAGAAATCATTCATGATGATGATAATGGTTGAGTTGTTTGTCACATTTTTGATCACCTATTAGAGATCTTTTTAACTATATGTCTCTGGCGCACGCATTCAACTACACATCTACTGACACTGACACATTTTTTCCTTTTCTCTTTTTTCTCTCCTTCCTACAAAAATTAACACTTAGGTTTGCACGGTGCCAGCCTCCCTCACACTTTCATTTTTACCCCGTAGTGAAAAAAAAAATGTGTTCTACATTAAATACTTGATACAATCAAATCAGATGCAAATTTTCAAAAAACTACAAATTCACGAATAAATATATGATAATATATGATAGAACACCCTTTTCAATTTATTAGTACTTAATATTATACCATTTCCCACCTGTATAAATAGCACTCCAACAGCTGGCAGGTATTTAAAGAGAAAAAACGAGACCATCAAAGTTGAGGAAAATATTCTTAATTTCCTCATTTAACGATTTATTTAAATTAATGTGGACGCGTATTTATAGGCCAACCTTTCAATTCGAATCATCCTTTCCACTTACATGGATACTCGTTTCGTGTCATAGCTATGGAAAAAATTGGTGAAAACACAAATGTCGAAACAGTAAAGAAAATGATCGCCGAAAATAAAGTTAGATTTAATTTAACTGATCCAGTTTATAAAGATACGGTTACTGTTCCACGAGGTGGATTTACAGTTTTACGTGTTTTCACTAAAAATCCGGGTAATGTATAGCCTACCCAAATCAATAATAATGAAGAAAAAAAATTATAATAAATTATCATGAATTATGATATATGAACGTATAGTCACACAGAAACGCATTTTTCGCATACACATATACCTACAGAATATTTTATGAGAAATACTGTAATACTCTAAACCTGAAATAGGTACGGATACAATCACAAGTACCGGAGTAGGAAGTTCGACTTACATAAGAAAAAAACTTAAACTTCCACTAAACACATGGTCAACCTTCAGAATTTATTTTCAAAAATTTTAGTGAACAGAGAGGATACAAATAATAAAAAATTTGTAATTTAAGAAATCTGGTCGGGGAAGGGAAGAAATAATTGTGGTTACTCACTACGTAACAACAAAAAAGCTGATGTGAAACAATTCCAAGACACTGAAGTACGAAAAGTTGCATACGTTAATGAGAATTGAAGGCGCTACCAAGAAATTTGTTTTTCTGGTCACTTCAATTTTAAAGATACCTACGCAATAGGTTAGAAAAAGTTTTTTCTTAGTCGCACTCGATTGTATCTAAATTTCAGGTTTGGAGAATTACTCACGAACCATCCTGTATATACATATGTATTATTGGAAATTCTGCAAAACATTAATATACGGGGTGTAATCGAAAATTTAATTTTTCTAGGTTACTGGCTACTTCATTGTCATTTGGACTTTCATATGGAGGCAGGAATGAGTATTCTATTCAGAGTTGGCGAAGACAAAGTAGATATACCTCCACCACCTAAAAATTTCCCACAATGTGGTGATTTTGTTTAGGCCTCATGAAATTTAGAATTATACCTACCTTGTCGTTAAATGAGTTTCACCAAATAAAATCATCTCGTATATTATAATTTTACTATGTTTCTATGTTGACCGCATTATAGTACAGGGAAATATCAACTGCTTATTAAAATGTTTCTAATAAGAAATAACAATATTTTGATTTTAACTCTATCATTGGTACGTTTTTACAATACCCGAAAAAATAATCGGCCGACTAAGATTTTTACATAAATTAAATGTCGCCCTTATTATCCCTCTTGATATCGCAACAGAACTTCATGGAGACAAAAGAAACGGAAAAAAGTACTTACGAATCACGATAATTCTTATGAGTAACGCGACTGTAGAAACATAATTTTCAAGGCAAGTTTAAACAAAATAGAAATAAAAATTTTGGAAAAAAAATTTTCAAGTGAAAATGTGAAATTCGCATGAAAAAGAACAATCATACCTAATGAAAATAAATGCAATAATTCACATTAAACTCAATCGGGCATTTCTAAATATTCTTCATGGGACATACCATGAGAATTCCAAACAGATAAAGTATTTACTAGAGGTACCTATCTAAAAGGATGTAAATTTATACTATTTTCCTCTATTTTCATTATAAAACTTTTTTGGTAAAAATATGAAAACATTATATAGAAGGCAAACCAAAACAGCTTGTCACTAATATAGGAAAATAATAAAAAATATAATATGGTGGGATTTGAACCCTCGTTCCAACCTGACAGTTCAAACCCTACTCAAAGTTAATTTCGGAGCACCCAAGTATATGTGGACAAACAAAGAAGATAAAACCATGGTAAGTATTTAGCAGTTTTCAAGTATTTTTTCGTAACTCTCTTTAAAGAACATTTAGCTTTTTATTGGACACACCAAATTGAATATAAAGACTATAGGAAAAAAAATAAACAAAGAACAATAATTTTGAGCCATCAGAAGCCCAGATAAAAAGCAAAAATTGTCTCAGTTTCACTGCTTTTCCGTTTTTTCATTGGCTGATTGTTTATTTGTCCACGTAGTTTTAAACTCTTTTCCTAAAGCGCAAACCGTAATGTGACGTCAAAAGTTAAATCCCCCATTCGGGTTTGTTTAAACATCCCAATCAAAATTAATAAAGACCATCTTTCAAATTATGAACGAACCAAAAAGGCTTATTTATTCCCACAAAAATCTATGATGAAATTCAAGTGATAAGCTGGACATTTCAACTTTAATTTTTCTGAATGAGTACCGAACAGCGCCGCGATCTTCAGTTTAACAGATTGATCCAACTCACAGAAACCAAAATGAAAGGCCAACTGATTTTAGAAAAGAACACAAAAGAAAAATCTTATCCGAATTAGAGTGGGCAGTGTATACTTAGTTTCCCAGTAAAATCTTTGTAAATGGTACAGAAGGTGCAAAAGTATGAAGACAGATAAAATTGATTGAACGAATTATCGAAGAACTTAGAATGCAGGTTGAGTGAAGATTAATGAAGAAAAGAAAAAAAAAAAGTACAAGTACAGAGGTAAGAATAAAAAAATGGAAAATTACTTATGTTGAAAGCCTGATGATTTTATTCTACGTCTTTACGGACTGGTCACCTCAGTTAAAGGATCACCAACATTTTTTCACATGAATTGCAAATATTTTTCTCACCATAGTAGGTACAAAATGTAAGAAAGAAATAGGAAGTATTTGATTTAATATCTCAGAAAGTATGAATTTACACAATTAAAATTTCAACTAGAACTACTCTTTGTTTCAGTAACTATCGCACACACCGAGTCGTTTCCAGTACTGTTTTTTTGAATCTCCTCCTTTTTGTCGATATTCTCGAATGATGCAGAGGAAGTCTCATTGTTTCTATCTGATGGAATAACGAAGTAGACGCGATCATTTTCTAAATATCCATCTGTATCTAATTTTTCAAGTCGTAGGTCATGCGAATCCACCAAAGAACTATATGTATCATCCACCTTCTTTTTTTCCACTAATGCACGAGCTTTGAGTACCGCGCTGAAAATCAGAGAAACCAAAAAATAATCATTAATTAAAACTACAGAAAACAAAAAAAAAATACAATGTGATGAAATAGTTTTCCTGAAATAATTACAAAAAAGATACAATAATCACTACCATTGAACAACAAAATAGTTTTAAAAAAAGAGTTTCTAGATGATTTTCTATTAACATTTTCATTTTTCGTCAATTCATGGTATAAACAAAATGATGTTACGTTATTTAATACTTTAGCTTTGAAACACTAATCCCCAGATGCAAGATCAAATGCCCACTGGAATCATTGTACAAGTTTTCTAGCGTTTTAGGTAAGCCCATTTTAAAGCAAAAGTAATATTGATGAAAAGTTATTTTCAAACACTCGATCGAACCATTAACATACTATTCGATGTCACTTTATTCAACTTACTCACGTCTCGCTTCATACCAACCGTATTGCATTTTCCTTACATTTGACATCGACACACCAGCAAAAGTGGTGGATAGAAAAACGATGACGCCAACTGCAGTCGACATTAAACTTCCTATGAGAAAAAATAGACGAGATCAAAATTTCTCACCAAGTTGGAAATGAAACATTATAACCAATGAGAAGAGTGAGCGAGATGTAAATTTGATTAAGACTTAATAGTAAATTCAGCTTGATGCAATTACCTATGAACGCGCCAGCTAACGTAGCTTTCACTCCGAGATAAGCTCTGGTCAGAGCTCCAGCAACAGCACCTCCAATGGAGAACTCTATAATGCCTTGCTCACCTCGCAATACAGGAATAACGATCACACAGAAGCTGCGAATAAATGTGCCTTATAATGAAGAACTGAACTATGTAAGTCATACAATAGTAAATTTCATCTTTACCTGTACACGACAGTAAAAAGGGCAGCTTTGAAGCCCCATTTAATTCCGCCTCTAAAAAAGTCTAAAAATACCGTATCTTGCAATTTTCGCTGAAGGGAAAAATTGATTTAGTTTCAAGACAGAATTCACACTGATGGAAAACTACGACACTTACTTTAGCTTCATACGGTGTTATGAATTTAGCATGTTGATGGGCAATCATAAATTTTTCAGCAGAATGTTGACCAGATTTGATACCACCTACTACGACTCCCATCAAAAAACTACCTGTTCCCAACTGAAGCAATGACACGAATGCTTCACTAGGTTCACCAGGATGTCTGGGACAATACAATTTAAGAACATCAAATTAAGAGCGAATTTTCATTCAAGATTTCACGAATTTAAAATATTATTCATAAATCTAATAAATATGATTCACCAACTTCTCAGAGAACGTATCGATCACTCGTTCAATGCTAGTTTGAGGTACGAATTCTGGTGGATCTTCTAGTCTGTCGTGAACATTAGCTCTACTAAAAAAGAGCGAAGGTACTAAAGAACAATAATAATGAGGGCGATATCCGAGACCAAAACGATTCATTCTAGAATTATGATCACTACATTTAATTCAGAATGTCTTTCATCGAATACATGGCAAATCATTCACCAATTTTCATAGGAAAAAACGCAAAATTAAGGATAAGTATAGATTATAAAGTAAGAATCATGGATAATTAAGTAATATACTTCGTATATAGATAAATAACTTGTAACTTTTTTTCATTCGTACATTATCGTGAACGACGGTGTCGTACACCTTTGACTATATAGCTTAATGGACTGCTAGAACTGATAAGAAATACATAGAGTTAAATGGAACACCGCTGAAGCCACTGTTAACAGGCGTTCTTTTTCAAAAAACGACCTTTGGTGATAAGTGAAAGTACAAACACTAGTGAAACTTAAAAGAATATCGTTCTCTCATTGCTTATATTGTTAGGAGTCACGAAAATATAACTGAATACAAATTCAATTTTCACACAAAGTACCTTTTTCGAAAAGTAACGCCTGCAGTGTTCGGCTTCAAGATTTTATCAGTTCTAGCAGTCCATAAGCTATATAGTCAAAG